>JAOTJB010000002.1:24590550-24609531 GCA_027123815.1 Erythroxylum minutifolium
GAAGAACAAATCCCAATCTTCTGTGACAACACAAGTGCTATCAACCTATCAAAGAATCCAATACAACACTCAAGGGTAAAGCATATCGAAGTAAGGCATCATTTTCTGCAAGATTATGTACAGAAGGGAATTGTCAGTCTACAGTTTGTTGAGACAAATCATCAGTAGGCAGATATATTCACTAAGCCCTTGAATGAAGAAAGATTCAAAGAAATCAGACAAAACTTAAATATGGTGGTGTTGAGTGATAAATCGTCTGACACGTCATTACCCAGAGGAAGATTCAGAAGGAAGATAAAAAGGTGTAAGTTTTCAAGAGTACTGTAACTGTAAGTTACAGACGGTAACTTTTGAGATGGTAGTATAAAAGAAAAATCTTCTTAAAAGGTTCATAACATCACCGACTTAAGAATACTCTTGAATACTTCTAAAACTGACGTTTACAAAGCTCTAAAAAAAACTGTTCATTACTCTTGATTTCAAGCCCTTTCGTTTACATTCTCATCTTTAAAGACTAATCTCATTACCTTAAGAAAGTTCCTACTATCTAAAGAGCATAATGGATCAAGCTATGATTTATGGAAGACTTGTTAATTTCGACTCCTTAAAGAAGAATTAGATGGACATTGAAGCAGAAGTCGAGGTAGCTGGATGGAAAAACTTCTTTCAGATTTATGAAGCAGTTTATCTAAATGAAGTTTATGAGTTTTGGAAGAATATTAAAGTAGTAGACGATATTGTAGTATCAATGGTAGATAGATTATCGGTTATTGTGATATTGGAGCTAATCAAGAAGGTCAGTGGATGTCCTTGTGTTGGAGAAGAAGTGTCTCACAACACTAAATGGATGACTGAAAGTCTTGTAGACAAGGCATATGTCAATCGACAACTGTATGGATGTAGTGAGCCAAAGGACAAGAAGGCAGCAAATCGTGTTCTGAAGGCTAGGGTCCTACACACAATACTCTTTCACTGTATTATACCAAGAACAGGATCGAAGAATATTGTGACAAACATAGATGAACAATGTTTGTTCTGCCTTCTCAACCATCAGCCAATAAATCTTTCATACCTGATTTTGGGGTATATGATGAAGACAAAGAGGGATTCTAATGCCTTACCGTATGGCATGATGTTAACAAGAGTTTTTAAAGACTCTAGAATTCTTCTGGATAGAGGAAACAGGGTAAAGATGAATATTAAAAGCATTATAAATGCTTCTATCATAAGTAAAATGGGATTGAAAACCGAAGAAAAGGAGGAGATAACTCCTATGGTGAAACCAAGGATTGAGGGGGAGCGCACAGTTAGACGTAGTCGAAATGTTACTCCCACATAAAGGAAGCAACCTTAACCCTAAAAAAGAATGCTTTCAGAAGAAAAGTAAAATAAATTATCTGAGGTAGTGATTAAAGATAAGATGATTTTACAAAAAGAAGCAAGCCAGGTGCATCTATCTCAAAAATAAGTGTCATTGAAAAGAAAAGGAGAGACACTTGTTGCTGAGCAAGTTAAGAAATGCAGAAGATCACCAAGATTACTAACTCTTCAACAAAAAGAGAAAAAGAATGGAACATAATTGATTCCTGGTGAAGATTCTGAAAAGGTAGGAAAAGTAATAGAATTGATTCCTTGTGAAGATTCTGAAAAGGTAGGAAAAGTACCTCAGGCAACTAGGTCTTTGGTCTCAATCTTGCAACAACAGCAGCCAAAGTCATCAAAAGAGACCGAGATTAAGAGGAAGTTAGAGTTTGAGAAGAAGAGACCCCAACCACAACAACCTTCTAGACTGGTAGAAAAAAACAAGAAGCTAAAAACCAGTCAGAAAGAGAGTATTTCAACTGGTGGTAATTAGAAGGAAAAATCAGTTGATTCTCTTAGTCCTATCAGAAAAGAGGAATTAAAGATGAAGGTAATAGAAGAAATTGTACCTGCGAAAAGTAGAAGCTCAATCATTATAGGAGAACCTGTACAGAAGATAATCAAGGTACAAGTTGAACCTATCTTGGTCAACAATCAATCTATACATCTTCTGAATCATGAAGAGAGAAGATTATATGGGATTCTGAAAGACAAAAAATCAGAACCATATCCTTTGAAGATGACAAAGGATCGATGTACCATCTACCCAGCTACAGGTAGAACACTGATCAAGATTGTACCTAATGTGCAACCTAGAGCTGTAAACATTGTACACAATGTAAAAAAAGGGAAACAGAAGATGTACCCTGAAGGAAGAACAGGTAATCTTACAGATGAGCAGATACAAGAAGCTGTGAGAAGCATAGATGATACATGCAATGTAGAACAACCAAGAGGCATCTATGTTTCACACCACATTTCAAAGGCATCAGAAAGTCAGTGTGGAAGCTTCTCCACAGATGCAACTTCTCAGGTAGTTGGAAGGTTGACTAAAGGACAGTTCAGAACTATCATAGTCGGAGGTATCAGTTTCAACTTAGAAACTTTTGTGAACCTAATTATCCATCTTAAACCTTTGATTTCTATACCTTTAACAAAAGATTTCCTTCACCTTCTTAGCAAACAAATACCAAAACTACCAAAACTTGATGACCTTGATCTCCCTGAAGGAAAACAAGTGTTCAAACCTCTTGTTTTGAAAATCATTGAATTGGATGTTGTACCTTCAGAAACATATGGTAAGCCCAACTTCTATCCATCAAGTGAACCTCAACGAGTTCCTACAATTGGGATGGAAGAAGTCAGTCACTCTCAGAAGTGGAGTCTGGAAGCCTTAGTGAAGGAGATGGAAGAAATGCGTACAGATGTTGATGAATTGAGGGACTCCATTAGTGATCTACATGAGGAAGTTGTTTATCTTCGGGTGATAGTAGAACAAGACCTTAAGTTGATCAGGACTGACATGCAACGAATGTTTTCTAAAATCATGAAGCATCTGAGAAAACCTTTTTGATTAATAATAAATAGGAGGAAAAACAGAAGATAGGGGGAGAAAAGTAAATTGAAGAAGAAAGAAGAAAAATATAAGGGGGAGAAGAACAGAGAAACAGAAGGAACAGAAATAGAAGCAGAAGAAGAAGAAGAAAGAAGAAGATAGTACATGTGTATTTTATTCCAAATTCATTATTCATTATTTGAATAAAAATAGTTACTTTTATTTTCCTATATTATGATTATTTGTTATCATAAAAAAGGGAAAGATTGTTAAGTCAGGAGCACTTTACGATAATTATTTTTGATGACAATCAAATAATAATAATGATAGAAATAAGTGAACTAGTTTGATGAGTGTGTTAAGTGTGTAGAAGTACAAAAGACAAAAGAAGTAGAACACAGAAGAAGTAGAAGATACAGAAGAAGCAAAACACAGAAGAAGTAGAAGACAGAAGAAGTAGAAACACAGAAGAAGTAGAACACAGAAGAAGTAGAAGGCAGAAGCAGTAGAAACACAGAAGAAGTAGAACACAGAAGAAGTAAAAGACAGAAGAAGAAGAAACATAGAAGAAGCAAAAAACAGAAGAAGTAGAAGACAGAAGAAGTGAGACATAGAAGAAGTAAAACACAGAAGAAGTAGAACATAGAAGAAGTAGAGCACACAAAAGAAGCAAAACACAGAAGAAGTAGGAGACAAAAGAAGTAGAAACACAGAAGAAGCAAAACACAGAAGAAGTAGAAGATAGAAGAAGTAGAAACATAGAAGAAGTAAAGCATATAAGAAGTAGAGCACAGAAGAAGTAAAAGACAAAAGAAAACACAGACGATACAAAGCAGAAGATACGCCAGTACGTCGAGCAGTTAGTCAGTTAGAGTTAGTTACAGAACTCAACTAAATTGCGGTTTTCAAGAATCAAGAAGCAGTTATCAAGAATCAAGAAGCGGTTATCAAGATTCAAAGAAGCAGTTGAAGACTTAAACTATAAATACGAGTCGTAGTCGAAGGGTGAACAACTTCAAACTTTTTAACCTTTCAACTTTTCGAGAGATCTTTGATTGTACAACTTTTGAGCATTCAAGTGTATACTTAAAAATTCTGTAGTGCGATACTGTAGAGCTAAACTATTGTAACAATAGCTCACGATATCTTTCTAGAGAGAGAAACAAAAGGCTAAGAGCCTAGAGAGGCTAAGATAGCTTAAAGAACACTTGGTGTAAGAGACCTAAAGAGGCTCTTAAAGGAGAAAGAATACTTGTACATTTGTTGAAGTATAGTGAATACTCAGACGAATTCTAAGGACTGGACGTAGACCATGGTTTGGGGTGAACTAGTATAAAATCGCAGTGTCTACTCTCTATCTCTCAACTTAGTATATTTTGTTCTTAAACAAGTGTATAGAAGTTACTTGCAATTTGACTCATAACAATTTTTTATGATTTTCTTTTAACAATTCAGGGAAGTTCGTATTAAGAAAAATTAAATAATTTGTATTCGCTTAAAGAATATATAATTCAACCCCCCTTCTTGTGTATTTTTTCTATTATAAGTAATTTCTATATTAACGTGTGATTTACTTCACCCTCTTCTCTTCCTTTGTCTCTCGATGATCTCTCTCTAGGGTTTCTTAAGGTGGATGATGCAAAAAGCTCTTTTCTCTACATCTTTTTGTTCTTTTTATATCCTCTTCTGTTTTTGGTAACCCTGGGATTTTTCTAAGATCTGAAAGGTCCAAAAAATCCCTCGAAACTTGACATCTATGAGTGTCTGCGCGTCTACCCAATATAGGCCACGATCATAGCTCACATTTGAGCCTTCTATCATGATTATGGCATTTAGGCCACGATCGTGGGCCAAATCTAGAGCTTTTGTAACGATCGCCATTATTTTAGCTTGAATATTTCTGAAACTCCTCATTTCTTCAATGTTGACCCTAAAACACTAGGAAATACATCAAGGTACCTCAAAAATATAATATTTAAGCTCAAAGACTTATATTACCCATAAAACACTTAAAACATAAATAATTAACAAATTAACAGAATTCTAACCTAAATACATACTAAATGATTGAATTAACGGCTAAGCACATTTCAAACTATGCCTTAAAACACCATGCAATTTACACTTATCAACATCCCTACACTTAAACGTTTTCTTGTCCTCAAGCAAACGAAACAACAAACAACACAAAATCACAAAGCACATAATGCAATAATGAGACAATGGTTTTAACTTCATAAAACAAGTTTAGTTCTAAACACAATCATTTAAGTTATTCCAAATCATTAACATGCAAATCTGCATCTAGGAGCTCTGGACTAAATATACATATTAATCTAGACCCAAATGTCAAGTTATTCACCCTTTTCAATTGTACACACATTAATAATTATTTGGTCATTCAAACTCTGTAACTACTCCTAAGTATGTTTTCATGAAAAGTTAAGCTACTTATAATTTCGGTAGGTTTTATTAAAAACCATTTTTTATTACATTTTGTGACATGGACATAGTCTTTTTACACGAAGGCAAACATTGGTGATGAATTTTAATTCGGTTACTCGACTAATTTATGTTTTTATTAAGTTGCTTAGTTGGAGCGTCATTATAGCCTTTTGATGCGAAGGCACACATTTGTATTACGTGTCGATCAGGTTACTTGGCTACATCATGTTCTCAACTGACTACTAGCTCTATTTATATCCTAAAGGCCAGCGAAATGGTTATTTATTTAAAATTTACAAACATTTTTTTAATTATTATTTAATGCCTACCTTGTTACTTTAGTTACTCATTTTCATGAAAAAAGACTAGCAAAGCCACTTTAGTCGAAAAACCTAAAATTATGAATAAATATGACAACTTATAGGGTGATAAATTAAAACTAAATCCTAATTAACTTGCATATTTAGCCAAAGAACCTAGATCACTAATTTCACGAGCTAATGACTCTTCACAACCTAATAGATTATGTTCAAAATTAAATCAATTTCATTCCATCTAAGCCATCAACACATTCACATAATTCATAATATGCAACCTAACAAACTATCATTCAATATGTAAAATTCACACTTAAAACAAAACACACAGCCTCTCTACATTTGAACAACATATTGTTTTCAATGTGATAAGGAGACAAACAAACACACATAAAAGGAAGAAACATAGAATAAAATAAAACTAAACTAAAAAAATAAAGACTAAATTTAAAATAAAAAGATTAGAAACAAAGCCTCATAGTGATGGAGGCAGGGATGGTAAGGGATTGACAGCAAATCCGTTGGACGCCTGAGATTGTTGTCTTATCTTGGAATTGCTTAAAGAGAGTGAGATAATTAATGATCCCAGATCAATTCAAATTACTAAAGTTTTATTTAAAATTTAAAACAATTATAACTAAACCTAACAATTTCAATCGAATTACTGAACATGCTAATTTATGGTCATTAGCTTGACCTTACATCCATAAAGGTGTTTTAATTGTTTGAACAGAAGGAAGTCACTTCCTTGTTTTTGGGAATCGCTCCTCGGGATATAGTTTGCAACGATGCCTATTGATCTTAAAATTTCCTTGTTAGCATTTTCTAGTTTGAGAGCTTCATGATTGAAAACTTGAATGACTGTAAAAGGCCTACACCATCGAGATTTTAGCTTCCCTAGAAATAGCGTCAGCCTTGAATTATATAGTAGAACTACGTCTCCTACTTTAAATTCTTTTTGTTTAAGACAAGAATCGTGCCATTTCTTTACCTTTTCCTTGTAGAGTTTGGCATTTTCATATGCATTATAACGGAACTCTTCAAGTTTGTCTAGTTGCAGAAGTTTCTTTTCACCTGCTGCTTCCAATAAAAATTTAATGCTTTTATCGCCTGGTACGCTCGATGTTCTAATTTGACTGAAAAATGACAAGCTTTTCCGTACATAAGCTTGTAAGGAGCTATTCTGATAGGTGTTTTGAAAGCAATCCTATAAGCCCATAAGGCATCTTCTAGCTTTATTATCCATTCCTTCCTAAAGCTATTCACCGTCTTTTCTAAAATTCATTTTAGCTCCTGGTTGACAACTTCTACTTAGCCACTAGTATGCAGATGTTAAAATGTAGCAATACGGTAGTGCACTCCATATCTTTTTAAGAGCGCATCAAAAGATCTGTTGCAGAAATTTGTACCTCCATCACTGATTATCGTTCGTGGCACTCTAAACCGATTGAATAACTATTTGATAAACTTTTGTACCACCTTTCCATCATTGGTGGGAGATGCCACTGCTTTAGCTCAATGCAAGACATATTCCACCCCCACTAAAATGTACATGTTTCCCATTGAAGATAAGAAAGGACCCATAAAGTCGATGCCCTATACATCGAAGACTTCTACTTCTAAAATGTTGGATAAAGGCATCTAATCTCTTTTGGAGATGTTAACTATTCGCTGGCATCGATTGCATTGTGCCACGAAAGTTTAAGCATCCTTAAACAATTATAGCTAATTAAATCCACTCCTGAGTATCCTAGCTGTCGTTTTGTTATCTCCATAATGTCTAACATATTGACCTTCATGATATTACTTTAAGATGTCCAACATTTCCTCCTCCAAAACACATTGTCGCATTAACCCATCAATGCATGTTTTATATAAAATTAGCTCATCCCATAGATATCGGCTACAATTATGTAAGAATCTCTTTCTTTGTTGCTAAGATAAATCCGAAGGAAGTTTACCACTAGCAACATAATTCGCAATATCGACAAACCATGGTGTAGTCAAACTTTCGAGTAGCATCATGTTTTCGTCAGGGAAATTTTCATTAATATCTTCGTTTGGCTTGCATTCCCTTCCTTCCAGTATGGATAAGCGGTCTGCAACCACATTTTCTACTCCCTTTTTATCTCTCACTTATATATCAAATTCATATAAAAGTAACACTTATCGAATGAGCCTTGGTTTTGCATTCTTTTTATTGAAAAGGTATTTTAACGCCTCGTGATCGGTGAATATGATTACCTTTGATCCCAAAAGGAATGGTTGAAATTTATCACATGCGTACACTAATGTGAGTAATTCCTTCTTTATGTGGTGTAATTAAGCTGAGGTCTTGCAAGGGTCTTACTGGCATAGTAAATCGCATGCAACCTTTTATCTTTCCTTTGGCCCAAATACACAACCTGTAGCTTGGTTGCTTGCATCTCACATAACCTCAAGTGAAAGTATCCAGTCCGGTGGTGATAGAATTGGTGTTGATGTTGATGCCTCCTTTAGTTTGTTAAAGGTGGACATACACTTTTCATAAAATAGAAAGGGCACATCCTTGACTAATAGGTTTGTCAAAGGTCTTGTAATTTGCGAGAAGTTTTTGATAAATTGACAGTAAAATCCTACATGAACTAAGAATCCTCACACACCTTTTACATTGCTTGGATTTGGAAGTTTCTCTATAACTTTTATTTTTTCTCTGGCGAATTCAAATCCTTAGTGTGAGATTTTATATCCTAGTACTATCCCCGCTTGCACCACAAAATGACATTTCTCCCAATTCAACACCAAGTGTGACTCTTCACATCTTTGAAGAACTTTGTCCAAATTGGTTAAACACATTTCGAAAGAGTCTCCAAAAACTGAAAAATCATCCATGAACACCTCCATTATATCTTCGATCGTATTGGCTAAGATAGATATTATGCATATTTAAAATGTAGTCGTGGCATTGCATAGTTCGAAAAGAGTCAGTCTGTACATGAAGGTATTATAAGGGCAGGTGAATGTGGTCTTTTCTTGATCATCAAGGTAGATGAAGATCTGATTGTATCTCGAATATCCATCTAAAAAGCAATAAAATGAATGACCAACCACCCTTTCTGTCATCTGGTCTATGAACGGGAGAGGAAAATGATCTTTCTTAGACAATAAGTTGAGTTTGCGATAATCTAAGCACACACTCCATCCTATGATCATTCTTGTTGAAATTACTTCTCCACTCTCACTTTCTGTTGCCATCATTCGACCCTTTTTAGGTACACATTATAATGGACTAACCTATTCACTATCAGAGATGGGATAAATTATCCCTGCATCTAATAGTTTGATTATTTCCTTCTTGACCACCTCCTTCATATTAGGGTTTAGCCTTCGTTGACCCTCCCTCACTATTCTACATCCTTCCTCGAGGTTTATTCGGTGTATGCAAACATTTACCTCGAATATCAAAAATTTTTCATCTGATGGACTTCATTCTCTTTCTCACTATTTCTACCACCTTACTTTCTTGTTTCTCATTCAATTGATTGGAGATGATTATCAGTACGTTCACCTAGAAAAGTATATTTGAGATGTTTAGGTAAAGGTATAAGCTCTAATGTGGGTGATTTTCTGTGGATGGTAGTATGGGTGCTTTATTGTGATGCGTTTGAACATCCGACTCCTCCATCTCATCATCTCCTTTATACTCAAGTTTTTTATATCCATTATTTGTCTCTGTTGCCATTGAATGTAATTCTATGATGCAACTCTCAACTTGCTCTCGCAAATTTTGATCCATAATTTAAATCTTCATGCACGTGCTACTTGTTTTTGGGTTCTTTAAAGCCTTATTCATATTGAATGCACACGCTGCTTGCTGTTGGATTCTTTAAAGTCTTATTCATATTGAATGCACACGCTGCTTGCTACTGGATTCTTTAAAGCTTTATTCATATTGAATTTGATATGGTCTTTGCCTATTCGAAATGTTAATTTCCCTTGGTGAACATCAATTATGGCTTTCCCTGTATTCATAAACGGTCTATTAAGGATCAGTAGATAGTTCTTATCTTCTTCAAAATTTAGAACCATAAAATCTACAGGAATATTAAACTTATCCACTTGCATCAGAACGTCTTCCACTATTCCAAGCGGTCTTTCATTAGACTAATCAACCAACTAAATTAACATCGATGTTGGCTTGACCTCACCCAGCCTCAATTTCTTGAATATTGATAAAGGCATAAGATTAATACTTGCTCCTAAGTCGCACAAGCACTTTGTGAATTCAAATTCACTAACCATACAGGGTATTGTGAAACTCCTTGGATCCTTCAATTTAGATGGCATCTGGCTGGTGACTATGGAGCTGTAGGTGCCGGTTAGAGCTAAGGTACTGGCTAGAGCTACCGTCTGATTATCTTCCCAAATACGCTTTTTTGATAATATATCTTTCAAAAATTTTGCATATTTAGGCATGTGTTCCAAAACCTCTACAAATGAGAGAATTATCAGTAACATTTTTAATTTTTCAACGAATCTTACAAATTGCATATCCAGCTTCTTATTTTGTAATCATTGAGGAAAAGGAATCTTGGGTTGATATGGTAAAGGAGTGACATAAGGAGGGTATTCGCTCATATTCACTTCTTTCTCCTCTTTTTGATCTTTCTTAATAGGAGGGAAGGGCTCCTCTATTGTCTTTGCGGGTGGCTCAAGTTCTTTCCCATTTCGAAGTGTAATAACCTTTAGTTGCTCCCTCAGTTTTGTTCCCAAAGTGCTAGGAAGAATTCCCATATTTTGCGTAAAGAAAGCGTTTGACAATTGGTTTACTTGGACCTCTAGATTATGTATTAAAGAGGCATTTTTCTTTGTTACTTGTTCGAATAATCAGATCAGTTGCCAGTAGTCCATTCTTGGGAGGATCAAGGGATCAGTCGCCAGTAGTCCATTCTTGGGAGGATCAAGGGGCGTCTTAATGCCCATTTGGGCAAGTCTTTACTAATTAGTTTAATATTCTATATGCACTCTTTCTTTAAAAAATGATACTATATATATTTCAATAAAATCAGAAGATTGAACAAAAACCCATAATTGTAATTAGATCTTAAGCCCTATAATAAATAATCAAGTCTTACATGAGATCTCTCTCCATATAATAACCGACTAGATTGATTGTGTAGTTAATTAAAAGATCAGTAGGATTTATTAAACAATGCACCATTTTTTGTTAATTTTCATTAACATGAACCAAACCTTTTGACGCGAAGGAAAATATTTGTGATGAATGTCCCCCGGTTACTCAACTAGGTCATGTTTTTATTACTTGGAAGGATGAGATCGAAAAATTGGTCATTAAATACCAAATGTCAGAATTATCCATCTCAATGTTTTATATTGATTTAGATATGGCTAGAGATCTTGATTGAAGAACATCTTCTTCAGGTTTTCTATTGAAGTTTGCGGAGGGAACCATTTTATGGCAATCTATGCTATAAAAGTGTGTAGCTTTATCTAACCTTCTAGAATCTTTTGTGCGTCGTCTAGGGTTCCAACCTTGTATAAAATTAAATATGGCAAAAATGGTCAGGCCTGGCCCGTGTGACGTTTTGTGTAAAAACAAATGGCAGGCTGGGCCCTGTGGCCCATGGGGCCATAGCCAGGGCCAAGGGCCGGTAAGCCCGCTAGTGGCCTGGGCCACGGGCCACGGGCCACTATGGCCTGGGGTCAGGTCAAGCTGGTCGAGAGCAGGCTGGGCCTAGCCCGACCCATTACCATTCCTATATAAAATTCTGTCCAATTTAGATTCCATTAAACTCGGTTTATCTTGCTAGAAACCTGGTGATCCTTGAGGTCTGAACTGTCCTTTAGCATTGTTCGTCCAAGAAAAATTATGGTGATTTTTCCACCTAAGGTTGTATATATTGGAGTAGGGATTATTTCCCCCTCCTTGTCTATATTAAGCTCCCATATAACTAACTTGCTCCGGATCATTATCCTTCATTAAAAATCAATCCACCATATCATGGTCCATCTGTCCAAAGAGTTCATACTTTAGTTGCACGACTTTTACCGAAGCTAAGGACGAAGTCTTTATGTCATTGAGCTGTTGAGTTAAGTTGTCAATTTTTACCTGCATCTCCATCATTTGATCAACAACTACAACTCCTTTTTGTTCTCGAAAGGTAGTGGGTTATTTACCCCACTCGTTCGTCCATAGGCAACTATTACTCTCTATCTCCTCTATCATCTCTTCTGCTTCATCTACCGTCTTTCTTATCAGTGATCCTCTTGAAGTTACATCAATTGTGCCTCTCATATGTAGGGTTACTCTATTATAGAATGTTTGCAATAAGAACTCCTTAAGTAAGTTATGGTGTGGGAATTTTCATTACAAGTCCTTATATCGTTCCCATGTTTCATAGATCGATTCCTTGACACGTTGTTAGAAGTTGGTAATCTCCTTAATAATCTTTGTGATCTTGGTAAGGAGAAAATACTTGTCTAAAAAGACAAAAAATCCCAAGTGGTGACATTAGCTGGGTTGAGGGGATGATACCAGGCCTTTGCTCTATCTCTTATGGTAAAAGGGAAAAGCCTAATTCTTACTACAACCTCTGACATCTGATAGTACCGAAAGGTATCACATATTTCAAGGAAATTTACTATATGTGCATTAGGATCTTCCTTTGTTAGTCCATAAAATTGCACATTCTATTGAAGCATGTTTAGGATGGTTAGTTTAATTTCAAAAGAGGCTGCTTGTATGGGTGGCCTAGTTACTCCTTGGTTAGCCACATAGTCTTATGAAATCCATAAGGGTTCTTTATTGACGTCATTGGTTCGCTTTGTTATCCAAATCTTGTTGAAATTCCTTAGCCATTATTTCTTTTGCGATTTCTTCTTCTTCTTCTTCATGCCGACATTTCCTAATTGATTGTTCTAATCGAGTGATATCTAGCTCTAAGTTTTTAGCTGCATAACTTGAACTTGTCGTAACTCTTGTATTCATACAAGAGCACTAATTCAGAAATAGAAAGAAAGAACGGAAACTAAAAACTAACTAAAACACCTTAGACTAAAGAACTAAACTAATCACGTCCCCGACAATGGCGCAAAAAACTTGATTGAGGTTTGATTATGTGAAAATTTTAATTGTTAACCCTCGATAATCTATAAGGGCACAGTTTGTTAGCGTAATACCAAAGGTGTCGATTCCACGAGGAGGAAACTAATCTAATCCTAAAATCTAAGACCAAAAATAAATAACAAAAATTCAAGATAGAACGAAATTAATACGAGAATTTAATTAAATCAATCAAATTAGGAATCAAACACGAAAATACTAATTAAGAATCAACTGAAGGAAGTTAATAATTGAGAGAAAGGAAATTTTACTTATTCATAATGCTAACCTAACTAATTATGAATTATTGGATTGTTGGTTCTGGACTATCCTAGGGTTGATTACTCTCTCTCGAGTTATAACCATTAACCCTAAATCATAAACCTTAATCAGATTATGGAGGTCGTAATCTCTCAATTCACAACCTATCCAAAACCCTAGTTAGTTCTGAAGTTCTCTAATAAACTATCAGAAACTTATTAGAGTAGTGCTTTAAAGGCACCTTTAGCACTTTTGTACAAACATTATTTTGATTAATAAACAGAAAGTTATTTTTCATTAATTTGATATTTGTTTATATATGAATTGATATTGATCTTAAACCAAACTAATGAAGTATATGATACAAAACATAGTATGAAGGAAATTATGATGAGATCATGATAATGAGATTCCTATCATGTGCAATTATGTTAGTATCTAAATAATCTATAATCATAGGATTAATAAGACAGGACATTATTAATCCAAATAGACTAGCACATGTTATACTCCTTGATTTGATCAGGTAGTGGAGCTCACAAACTATAAGCATAAGTTGTTTAGAGTTAATATATGGATGCTTACTAAGAGTAGTAAGTACATCAGATGACTAGCTATGAGATTATCGTATGGATGATCTATCAAATGTCAATGATTAATCTCATCATAGCAATGGTGCAAATATCCTTACACTCTAGGTACTCAAAGATATCTTGGATATGAATCTTGTGCTTTGACATTATTCCTTGTTACCTTAAGATGAAGTCGCTCTTAAGGTGGTAATTGAGTATAACTATTTGTATTCGAAGGTAATTGGGTAGCCAATAAAGAATTCACCACTCCTGATAGAAAGAGATGATACCCAGGACCTCTTGATGGGTCATTACTCAGGAGTCTCTAGCTAAAGCAGCTATGTGTCATGAAAAGAGTCTTCAATGACACATAGAGTAATGAGATTCTAGGACGAGAACTAACATCACTTGGACTAGATGTGACGTAGTCAGTCTAGTGGGAGTTGACACATAGCCCATACTCCAAACCTAGTGGGGTATAGTATGGTGAAGGACGAATTGCACGACAATTGTCTATAGAAAGGTTCATAAGTTGGATAATTAACTATCAAAAAGTTTGTGTGTTAATATACTTATATTCTGGCAAATTGGCATCATGAAACCCTTCATGATTTGATTGGATTAAGAGTTAATTCAAGTGCCTAAAATAACCAAGAACCACAGGGTCACACGCATAAAAGATCAGATGAAGAAAAGTGTGCATGGCCTAATTTAAGTAGGCCATGATCGTGGCCGAAGGTGAGATCGTGACAGAGGCCACGAAATGATATATAAGTGAGTTTTTCAATTATGTACACGAGCTTCTTCCAATTTTTACACACACAAGTGATAGTATAAGGGCTCTAGAAGAGTTTTAGAGTGAGAGTGAGGTGTCTTGAGTCTTGTTTTTGTAATTAATGCAATTTTTGCATGAATTAAAGTACATGCAACAAGATTCTTGACCTATCTTCTATTATCTTGAGCATCTACTAGAACTCATCTAGTTTAGTGCTCAAAACACCCTTACCCTTATACATTGTTTGTCATCTTCTTTATGTGTTCTTGGGTGATTAAGGAAGGGTTTGGTGCTTGCAACAACCCAAACAAGGAGAAGAAACAAGAAAGGAGGAGAAACAAAAGGTAAAAATGTTTTACATTTCATGTTCTTTACATATCCTTGCATGCATGTATGAATTTGTGATTTCTGGGTTGTCATGGTGTTGGAATATTAATTTCAACACTTCCATTGTATATGCATGCTTATGATGCATGTAACCATGACCAACCCAACAGTGGTATCAGAGCTAGTTTATGCATGTAATAGATGATGTACTGAACATGTGCAAAGTGTTTGCTGGGTTGTGACGGAAATGCATGCTATTTTGGAATAATTCGTGTAAAATGTAGAATTTTTTCTTATTTTCTTATTTTGAAATGTTTATAAGATGTTATATTATGTTTCTTCCAAAGGAAATTGCAATTGAATGTAATTTGCTATTTTATTTTGAATTAATATCCAGATTGTTCAGATGTTGATTTCTGAGAATTTCTGGAAAACTAAATGCATGTACTGTTTTTGAATTTTGTAATAATTCTAGAAAAATTATTTTTCTGTTTTTCTTTCACAAAAATGTTTATAAGGTGTTATATTATGTTTCTGTAAAAATAAAATGCAATTTCATATCATTTTCTATTTTATTACTAATTTAATTTTAGCTTGATGCATGTATGAAGTTCTGGAAATTCTAGAAATGTGATGAACATGCATGCTTGTAAATTTTATATTAATTTTTATAAAAATTATTTTTATAAATTTTATGTATGCACATGCAAGATGAGATGTTTCCACATGTATGAGATGAATGACACTTGTTGTTAAGGTGATTATCTTATGCATGCGTGATATAATGTTTGACTAGTGTTAGAAGTAATGTGACAAGTGTCATACACATATGATGTGTTGGCTTATTCCTATTTATTAATAAATAATTCCTAAGAATTAGCTTCTGAAATTTTTTATTAGACACATTTAGAATGTGTATAAGACTCTGGAACTTTTCCAGAATTCATTGAATTTAATTCAAGGTCAACATTGATCAACTTTTTGAAAGTTGATAGAGTTAACTTAATTAATGACTTATAATGTATGTATTTTGGTTATGAGACCAAAATAAGGTTCTCATGTGATAAAAAATGTATTATTTTGATGACAATAACATGCTTAATGCATGTGCTTGAAATCAGGGTTCTGAAAATTTTCTAAACATTGAATCAGTCTCTTTAGTGTCTAGTCGGTTCGTTTATTTATCTTAACAATTTTGGCCGTCAAGATAATTTTGGCTACTGCCGAAATTGTTTAGATAAATTTTACATTGACCTAGGGATATTATAGATGATTAATTGATATACGAAAATTTTAGAAACCCTAGGGATTAAATTAGAATTAATCCAAGTAGAGCATAGCATTTCTAGTATGACTAGAAAAAGGCATATAAACTAGGATTAAAGTGTTTAATATGGACATCAAAGTAATTGAATTTTAGGTTTCCTAATCGAATCCCACCACGATGATTTGTTGGGCAAACCCAAGGTCAACGTGGATAGAGGCAAAGTTGGGTTATATACATGGGATGTATACAAATCAAGAGTTGATGACCTAATGAGTGTGTTAAATCAACAATTGATGGCACGAGTCGATAGTCTCATAATTAAATGCAATTAGTATGAATCATACCTACCGATTGACCTAAGGTGGCTTGTTAGGCAAACCAAAGGTCAATCTTGATGATATCAGATATCGACCTATTAAGAAAACTATAAGTTTTCTCAAATTCGTAGTGAGGACTATGGATTTAAATAAGAATAGTGGGACCTATAATGCATGTGATTAAAGTCCTTATCGATATGCATTAATGTACATTCTAATACTTTCTCTAGTTCTTCTAGGTTATTGAATTGCCACGTTGTCTTCTAGTGTGAACTTACACTCCCTATTAGATTCCAACAAACTTATAAGACCTAACTTCTTGGATTGGATACGGAATTTGAGAATTGTTCTTAAATCTAAAAAACTGGGTAATGTCCCAGATGAACCACTTCCCGATCCCCCTGCTGTTGATGCATCTGATGAAGATCAGAAAACTTATAAGAAGCCTATGTCACCAGAACTGCAGAAGCAGCATGAGTCTATGGATGCTTATACCATAGTCTACCATCTGAGGGAACTGTTTGCAGAGTAAGCTCGATTTGAAAGGTTCGAGATCTTGAGGTTGCTTTTCTGTTCTAAGATGGCTGAGGGATCATCTCCAGTGTAGTATGTGCTAAAGATGAATAGATACATTGAGAGGTTAGGCAGTTTGGGTTTCATAATGGATCACGAATTAAGTATAGACTTGATTCTGACTAGTTTGATCGATAGTTATTCGCAGTTTGTGCTTAACTATTAGATGAACCAAATATCCACAATGATACCTAAGCTGATTAATCTACTCAAAACAACTGAACAAACTGTCAAAAAAGACAGTAAGGCTGTGATACTGGTGTACTCCAATTCTGGTTCTCGAAAGAAGAACTCCAAAAGGCCAGTGGGAGGTGTAGCCAAGAAAAAGGAAAAGGAGAGAACTTGAAAGGGGATATGCTTCCATTATAACAAAGAAGGACATTGGAAGAGGAACTGCAAAGCATATCTGGAGTCACTGAAGTAGAAGAAGGCATTAGATGCCCCACCGCCTACTTCAGGTATGATATTTGCCATTGAGGTTAATACTATTTCTGATCATAACATTTGGGTATTATATACAGGATGTGGCTCACATATATGTGTTGATATGCAGGGTCTCAGAGATAGTAGATCACTTAAAAAGGGATAGATGGACCTATATGTAGGAAATGGAGCAAGAGTTGTTGTATTAACCGTAGGGACATATGTTTTGTATCTTCTTAGTAGGATAGAATTAGTTTTAGAAAATTGCTATTATGTACCCGTCATGACTAAAATCATTGTATCTATTTCATATCTTAATAAAGCAGGATTTCATTGCAATCAATGGGAGTAGTGCTCTAAAGGCAATCACCTTTAGCACTTTTTTACAAACTATATTTTGATTAATAAAGTGAAAGGCAATTTTTATTAATTTGATATTCGTTTATAAATGAATTGATATTGATCTTAAATCAAACTAATGAAGTTCATGATACAAAACATAGCATGAAGGAAATTATGATATGACTATGAAAATGAGATTTCTATCATGTGTAATTATGTTAGTATCTAAATAATCCCTAGTCAAAAAGGAATAATAAGACAGGACATTATTAATGCAGACAGATTAGCACATGTTATACTCCTTGATTTGATCAAGCAGTGGATCTCACAAACTATAAGCATAAGTTGTTTAGAGTTAACATGTGGATGCTTACTAAGAGTAGTAAGTACATTGGATGACCCGCTATGAGATTATCATATGGATGATCTATTAAATGTCAATGATTAATCTCATCATAGTAATGGTGCAAATATCCTTAAACTTGATGTACTCAGGGATATCCTGGATACAAATCTTGTGCTTTGATATCATTCCTTGTTACCTCAAGACGAGGTCGCTCTTAGAGTGGTGATTGGGTACAGCTATTTGTATTCTAAGGTAATTGGGTAGCCAATAAAGAATTCACCACTCCTGATAGAAGGAGATGATACCCACGACCTTTTAATGGGTCATTTCTTAGGAGTCTCTGGCCAGAGCAGTTATGTATCATAAAGAGAGTCTTCAATGACACATAGAGTATGAGATCCTAGGACAAGAACTAACATCACTTAAACTAGATGTGACGTAGTCAGTCTAGTGAGAGTTGACACATAGCCCATACTTTGAACCAAGTGGGGTGTAGTATGGTGAAAGGACAAATTGTATGGTAATTGTCTTTGGAAAGGTTCATAAGTTAAATAATTAACTATCGAAGAGTTCGTGTGTTAATCCCCTTATATTCTAGCAAATTGGCATCATGAAACCCGTCATGATTTGATTAAATTAAGAGTTAATTCAAGTGCCTAAAATAACCGAGAACCTAAGGGTCATATGCATAAAAGATCGGATCAAAAAATGTGTGTATGGCCTAATTTAAGCAGGTCACAATCATGGCCGAAGGCAAAACAGGCAATCGTGACAGAGGCCATGAAATAATATATAAGTAAGTTCTTCACTTATGTGCATGAGCTTCTTCCACTTCTTACACACACAAGTGATAGAATAAGGGCTCTAGAAGACTTCTAGAGTGAGAGTAAGGTGCCTTGAGTCTTGTTCTTGCAATTTATGCAATTGTTGCATGAATCAAAGTGCATGCAACAAGATTCTTGACCTATCTTCCATCATCTTGAGCATCTACTAGAAC
>JAOTJB010000002.1:24609631-24620068 GCA_027123815.1 Erythroxylum minutifolium
AAAGATTCATTTGGATGTGGAATTGTTTCTGGGATGTTGCTTTGTTGTTATTTTGGTGTTATCTTGGATAGAATTGGATGAAGATGACAAGAGAACATTGTGTAGTGGAATTATGTCTAGGGTTTGTTTAAGTCAGTCATATTATTTGAGTCATAACTCACTCTAAAGAGCCCAAATTGTGTTATTTTAGTTGCATACAAACCTAAGACTTAAAGCTAAATATCTCTAGAAGAAACTCTGACTTAATTCTGGCTCTATGACCTTGGAAATTGAGATCGAAAAAGGTGACCTGATTCTGCCCCTATTTTGGAGCAGTTTGTGATATTTTGCTTATATCTCATGATTTAAAAGTCTAAATGATCTGATTGTTAGTTCTACCAAAACTTAAGACATAGTGGAACAATTGTTTTGACGAACTTATTGCCCAGAAACCTCAAGTTTTATGTCAAAATGGTCATACAAAACTGACCTGAAAATTGTCCTGTGAAAATAACTGTTTGGAGGTTTAGGGTCCCTTATCCTGCAGTTGTGGGAAATGGTTAGGAAGGTGAAAAAATGTGAGTTTTTTATGCAATTGATGACTGTATAAGGTTAATTGAGTAATAGTTAGTTTAATTATTCATGATTTATTGAGATAAGAATGTAAAGGATGTATGGTGTACAATGTTGAATTGCTTGGTGTGATCATGAATGAATGAGTTCCAAAGGCTTATTTATTATGAATTGAATATGGATATATGTAAATTGGGAATTTCTGCAATATTGTGATAATTTTGGATCATCAGTTGTCCGAGGAGTTTGATAGCTAGGATTGTGTTGGAAGTGCTTTCTATTTGTGTGATGATACCTAATTGGGGATGACTCAATACCTCTATTGATGCATTATTGCACATACTTGTAATTGTATGGCATGTTAGTTTGTTTGAAAATCAGTGATTATGTCAAGTTGAACAAAATGGAAAGTGGTATGTGTTGCAATATGTTCCTTTTATAAGAATTCTGAAATGAACTTGTTTTGTTTAAAGCTGTTAAGTCCTAGTCGTGCATAAATAGGCATGCCTAGAAGGTTCTGTAGCTGCTTCTGTGACACTTTGGTGTCTCCTGTTACTGACACTTCGATGTCTCCTGTTATTGAGACATAAGTCTCTCCTGTTCTGTGATACCGATTACAGTATCTCCTGTATTAGTCCCTTTACTCACTTCTATATAAAGGATTAACAGACTAACTTGTTTTGTGTTCTGTTATATGCTCAGTTATGATATAAATAAGCTTTGATCTGAAACATCTTAGCTCTATTCTAAAATAAGCAAATTTTGTTTCGTTACAAACAAGTTTTGTTCGGATATTATAATATTCAGTTTTGAAATTGGTGAGTTTTACACTGAAGTAAACGTGTGACCTGTTTTGATATGTTCTGCTTTGTTCTGAGATTCATGATATTTTGGTTCGATCTGGGAATGGATAAGTAAACACTACTTATTATCTTATGTGAATTTGAATATGTGAATGTTTGGATGACTGTTTGAAACAGTTGTCAACGTATATCTTGTTTAGTTTATTCCCCACTAAGCTTTATGCTTAACACGGTAGTTTTAGCTCGTTTAGGTTCAAATATGAAGGTTTGAAGACTGGGACAATAGCAACCGCAGTGGCTATGAAGATAGTGTTTTGTTCTAAAAATGTTCAATTTTTTTTAGTTGTTCTTCCATGTAATGAGATATGTTGTATTTTGTGCTTTGCTTAATGGTTTGCAAAAACCTTAATATAGTTTGGAATTGGATTTAAGGCTTGTATGTAATAAGTATAATGTGTATGCTATGTTTTGAGTATGACCTAACCAATGATGAATGAAATGTGTGATCCTCGAGTTTCTAGAAATGCTTTAGTATGTATTCGATTAATTTGGTTTTGTTTTGTGTAGCATCTGTATATTCTTGTAGGGGGTATGTGGGTGTTACATTGTTTGGTATCAAAGCATGGTTTAGGCGATTCTAGTTTAACCAACGCTTAACTACTGCTTATATTTCAGTGTAAAAATTATATTTTGGTCTAATGCGGTTTGTCCCATGTTTTGGTTATTGAATTAAAGAGGGAAAGATCTCACGAAGCCATTGACGAGGTTGCTGAAAGTCATAATCCTGAACGATCTTGTCCATCAATATCTAGACCCTCTGGGATAAATCGAGATGATTGATGATTTATTGGAGTGTGAGAAAATGAAAGTTTTTTGATATCCTGATATAGGAGATACTACATGGTTCGATATGTTGGACATAAAGTCAGTGTATTCATATTCGCGGTTATGTTAAGGAATATAAGATTTGTATTATGTTGTGGTTGTATACCTTTAAACTGATGTGGAAGTAAATATATTTTCATGGATTGGATGGAGAAAAGAATAGAGATGTAAGTAAAAGTGATGGGCTTTAAAGTGAACAAGCAAAGTTGAAAGAAAACCAAAATTTCTATTACCTTGAGAGGTTGAACTTGGAACTGAAATGGTTGTTTAGGTATCATGTTCGTATCTTATATTTCTAAATTGATTGAGAACTTACTTAAGTAAGATGAAATAAATGATAGTGATATATGTGGAAGTCCTCAAAATTAAGTTGATCAAATGTTGCGAGTGTACATATGATAATGTGGTTGCTTTGGCGAATGATGTTACGGTGTCCATATGTATTACATGCTTGGATATGATAGTAATTGAGGTCAAGGTATCGTTAGCTTAAGATATTAAGTGGTTGCCTTTTGAAAATCAATCTTTAGATAAGAAGCAATGATCTTGATGGTATATACCAAGATATAGAGTAAAAGTGTACGCCTATCGCTTCATCGAGCTTGAGTATATAGAAGATTTTGATTATGGGAGATATGATAGTACATGATCTTATTGAAATATTATGAATAGCTGAAGAGCAACGATGAACATAGTTTACTGATAAGGATTTCGTGAACAGTACAAATGATTGAGGAAAAAAACTCTTTTTATGAAAACTTTCACTGACTTGTATCATATAGATCAAACGTTCCATTTCTAGGAACGAATGAGTATTGGACGAATCATATGTGAATTTTGGAGTTGGATAAGTATGAGACTCAAGCACGAGAAGTTAAATATACTATAGAGAGGACATGTACTTTGTTTTAGGAGTTACAAGTCAGATTGAATGTATATGTACAACAGTTATCAGACTAGAATGATAACTTATCAGTTAGCTCTCAGTAACTTCAACTGTTCTTATCAAGTATGAATTTCGATGATGAAATTCTTTTTAAGGGGGAGAGTAAATGTAACGCCCCAACATATATGTTGGAAGTATTATAGCAAGTCTAAAGTGTATTAAAAAGCATAATGAATTAAGTGCATCTTAGTAAGAGATGTAAATGTACCTAATGTAAAAGACAAGGAAAAATGGATAATTTGTTCGCTTCGACACGGACATACATAGTTAGACGTGAAACATATATAGAAATTTTTGATATGTTTGCTCGAATTTATGAATGTGATTTGAGGGGAATTGGTAAAACAAGCATTCCATAAGTAAATGAGATGTTTTTGGTTAAATTGGATGTATTTTTGTGTTACTCTTGCATGATAAGACCAAAGTTAGTTGATTTGAGATGTGTACCTCGTTGAATGGATAGACACCACTAAATAAACTTTTGTAATTTAGCCATATCTTGGACTGTATACATATAAATTGGCTAATTCTAATTGGAGATTAATCTAGAGACATAGATCTAAAACTTTCATGAAGGAACCGAAATCTGATTCTACCTCTAAGATTTTTTAATTTTGGTTTGAAGTTGAGTTTTGGCTGTTCTCGTTGTTTTCGAATAGCCTGTGATTTTTGGGGTATAACTCCCAATATAATTAACCAAATTTCATGAAATTTATGTCATTAGAAAATTAAGAAATAGGGGAATGAAAGTAATTGATACGATCATAGGCAAATGTGAGAATTAAAGGAAGAAGAAGGATCAATATGCAATTTTCCTAAAGTCCACCCATGGACAAATAAGATTAAAGCATGTTTGTCCAATGGAATCATAACACATGGTACAATAGAATTATAACACATAGTCCAATAGAAAAGTAACACATGGTCCAATAGCATTGCAACACATGGTCCAATATAATTGTAACATGTGGTCCAATGGGATTGTAACATATGGTCTAATAGGATTGTGACATATGGACCAATGAGATTGAAACATGAGTCTAAGACTAGAAAGTTCATGAAAAGGCATATAGAGAAGGGATATGGACGAAAATTTTATAGCTTAACTTCATGTTTTTCTCCTCTCCATTTCACCTTCTTCATCCCATCATTTTTTACTTGGTGATTTAATCAAAACCAAAGAGAAAGGGAAGGAAAAGCAATAGAAGAACTACTTATCAATTTTAAGGTTTGGGATTTCACTTAGTTGATTTCTATATTTGTTTATGATTTAATGGATATAAAGATTCATTTGGATGTGGAATTGTTTATGTGATTTTGATTTGTTGTTATTTTGGTGTTATCTTGGATAGAATTAGTTGAAGATGACAAGAGAACATTGTGTAGTGGAATTCTGTCTAGGGTTTATTTGAGTCAGTCATATTTTTTGAGTCATAACTCAGTATAAAAACCCCCAAATTGTGTTATTTTAGTTTCATATGAAACGTAAGAAATAGAGCTAAATATCTCTAGAGTAGACTCTGACTTAATTCTGGCTCTATGACCTTCGAAATTGAGATTGAAAAAGGTGACCTAATTCTGCCCCTATTTTGGAGCATATTGTGATGTTTTGCCTATATCTCATTATTTAGAAGTCAAAATGGTCTGATTATTCGTGATATTGAAACTTAATACATATAGGAACAATCGTTTAGAAGAACTTATTGCCTAGAAACCTCAATTTCTATGTCAAATTGGTCATACAAAACTGACCCGAAAACTATCCTGTGAAAATAACTGTTTGGAGGTTTCGAGTACCTTATCCCACATGTGGGAAATCGTTAGGAAGGTGAAAAAATGATATTTTTGTAAAATTGATGACTGTATAAGTTTAATTGAGTAATAGTTAGTTTAATGATGCATGATTAATTAGGATGATACTGTAAATGATGTATGGTGTACAATGTTGAATTGATTGGTGTGATCATGAATGAATGAGTTCAAAAGGCTTATGTATTATGAATTGAATATGGACGTATGTGAATTGGGAATTTCTGTGATAATATTGTGATAATTCCAAGCCATTGGTTGTCTGGCGAGTTTGATAGTTAGGATTATGTTGAAAGTGCTTTCTATTTATGCGGCGATACCTAATTGGTGATGACTCAATACCTCTATTGATGTGTTATTGCACATACTTGTAATTGTATGACATGTTAGTTTGTTTGAAAATCAGTGATTATGTCAAGTTGAACAAAATGGAATAAAGTGGTATGTGTTGCAATATGTTCCTCTTATAAGAATGTTGAAATGAAGTTCTTTTGTTTAAAACTGTTAAGTCCTGGTCGTAGGTAAATAAGCATGCCTAGAAGGGTTTGTAGTTGCTTCTGTGACACTTTGGTGTCTCCTGTTATTGAGACATAAGTCTCTCCTATTCTATGATACTGAATGATATCTCCTGTATTAGTCCCATTACCCATTTCTATATAAAGGATTAACAGACTAACTTGTTTTGTATTATGTTATATGCTTAGTTTTGATATAAATAAGCTTTGATCTGAAACATCTGAGCTCTATTCTGAAATAAAATTTTTTTGTTTTGTTACAAACAAGTTTTGTTATGATATTATAATATTCAATTTTGAAAAATTGGTGAGTTTTGCATTGAAGTAAATGTGTGACCTGTTATGATATGTTCTATTTTGTCCTGAGATTCATAATATTTTAGTTCGATTTGGAAATGGATAAGTAAACACTGCTTATTATCTGATGTGATTTTGATTATGTGAATGTTTAGATGACTGTTTGAAACAGTTGTCAACTTATATCCTGTTTAGTTTATTCCCCACTAAGATTTATGTTTAGCATAGTGGTTTTGCCCTATGTAGGTTCAGATAGGTGGGTTTGAAGACTGGGACAATAACAACCATAGTGGCCAAAGAAGATTATATTTTGTTCTAGAAATGTTCAGTTTGTTTTGAATTGTTCTTCAATGTCATGAGATATGTTGTATTTTGATTTTTGTTAATGGTTTGTAAAAACCTTAATACAATGTGGATTTGGATTTAATGCTTGTATGTAATAAGTTATATGCGTGTTATGTTCTACATATGACCCAACTAATGATGAAAATGAAATGTATGCTTCTTGAGTTTGTAGAAATGCTTTAGTGTGTATTGGATTACTTTGGTTATATTTTGTGTAGCATCCGCATATTCTCCCGGGGCTTATGTGTGTGTTACAATACTTCCCTTTGAAGAAGACAAAGAGATTGATAAAGGAGATTACTAATTTTTGACAAAATGAAGGGGAGTCACCATACGAAGCATGGGATGATTACAAGGATTTATAAAGGAGATGTCCTCACTATAATTTACTAAAGGAGTTCCTATGGTAAACATTATATAATGAAGTTAATCCATTACTGAGTGGGACCTTAAATGCAACTTTTGGAGAATGTTTGTTGCAGAAGATAGTTGAGGAATAAGAGGATTTACTAGAGGAGATGGAGAATAATAGCTATCTTTAAACATCAGATAAAAGCAAATAGTAGTCAACTTTTTGAGATCAGAAGGGAGTCATTGTTGTCAATTTAGTGACAACATTACAGGATGAGATAGCTAATTTAACAAAGCAAATGAATAACCTAAAAGACTCCCCCTCCATTCCAATTAAAGCAATTTAGATGGATGTGAATTATGTAGACAAGATAATCATGTTACCACTTATTGCTTTTCAATGTAAAATAAAAAAAATGGGTAACTTAACTACATAGGCACATAGTTTGGTCGAGGAGGAGGGAATAACCCATACTTAAACACTTACAATCCTGGGTAGAGAAACCATTCAAATTTTTTTTGTCTAATAATGCGGACAATCAATTTAGAAATCAAAGTCCATATATATTTCAAAAAGATAACTCTACTTCCAATGATATAAAATTGGATAAGATTATGGATATGATATTGAGAATGGATGAGGCTTAGAAGAGGCTAAAAGGGAAGGTTAAGCAGGTAGCTAAGAATCACGCCTCTTCAATTTATAACCTAGAGGTTCATATGGGTTAGCTTATGAATACATTATCTACAAGAAGTATGGGGAGTCTACCAAGTAATACTAAAGTAAACCCAAAGAAGCAACCTAAAGCGATCACACTTAGGAATAGGAAGGAGCTCAAACAACTAGCAGATAAAAACACTCAAAACAAACCCCATAAAGGGCCAAGAAAAGTGAAAAAAAGATGATGAAAATAGTGAGGACCGTCCATATGTTGCCCCTCTGCCATACCCACCTAAGATTTCATTCCCATAAAGATTATAGAAGAAAAAATTATACACACAGTTTGCCAGTTCGTAAAGAAGTTAAAGACTTTGGAAATTAACTTACCTTTTGTGGAGATGTTGGAACATATGCCTAAGTATGTAAAGATTTTGAAATATATATTATTAAAAAAGAAAAATTGGGAAGATAATCAAATGGAAAAATTGAGAAGATAATCAAATAGTAACACTAATTGAAAGTTGTAGCTCCATTATCACAAGTCATATGCCTTCTAAGTTGAAAGATCCAAGGAGTTTTACAATACTCTATATAGGTGTGGCATAGAGTTTGCAAAGTGTTTATATGGTTGTGGCATAGAGTTTGCAAAGTGTTTATATGACTTAGGAATAAGTATAAATCTTATACATTTATCAATCTTTAGAAAACTAGGGCTAGGTGATCTAAAGTCAACTTTGATGCTTATTCAATTAGAGAATCAATCCATCAAGAGACTGTTTCGTGTACTGGAAGATGTGATAGTTAAGGTTGAAAAGTTCATTATTCATGTGGACTTTGTGTTGCTAGATTTTGAAGAGGATAGGAACTATTCACTAATTCTTAGATGACCATTTATTAAAGTTAGGAGAGCATTGATAAATGTTCATAAAGGCAAACTAGTACTTGGAATTAGTGATGATGAAGTGGAGTTCAATATGAAAAAAATCTTAAATTTTTTGAAAGAAAGCAGCTCTTACATGAAGATCAATATACTGGATGGATGTATCAAAGAGCAAGAATAGAGTTACTTTGAAGAAGTTAAATCTGAGGAAGCTAAGACAGACGATAAAATTAAAAAGGAGGATAAAGTTGAGTCTGAGGAAGAAGTTGAGATAGAGGAGTCTTGTGTTTAAGTGCATCAAGACATATTAGTAAGAACTAAAGCAGTCATACCACCCTCCTCTAAGAAGCAGTCAACTTTAGAGTTAAAGCCTTTATCCACAAACCTTAGATATACTTTTCTAGGTGAGGGCCAAACTCTACCCATAATTACTTCCAATCTGCTGGATGGGGAACAAGAGAGTAAGGTGGTGAAGATTATAAGAAAGCAGATGAAGACTATAGGATGACAAATATCTGACATATGAGGTATAGAATAAAACTAAAAAAAGGAAGTTGACTGGTGAGAGAACATCAACATAGACTAAACTCTCATATGAAGGAAGTGGTCAAAAAGGAAGTAGTAAAGCTATTAATTAGACGTAGGTATCATATACTCGATAATGTGAATGGTTCAACCAGTATAATACGTACCGAAGAAAGGTGAAATGGCTATAGTGAAGAGTGAAAGTGGAGAGATGATTTCCATGTGAACAGTCATAGGATGAAGAGTCTGTGTCGACTACCGCAAGCTCAACAAAGTGCTAGAAAGGATCATTTTTCTCTTCCATTCGTATATCAAACGATATAATAGGTCAAATAATATAACAAATGGCTAGCCATTCATTCTACTATTTCCTAGATAGATATTCGAGCTACAACCAGATTTTTATTTATCTGAAGGATAAGGAAAAGACCATATTTATATATGCTTATAGACAGACGCCTTTCGATTTATACAATGCTCTAACGACATTTCAAAGTTTTATGATGTCTATTTTTGTACATACGATAGAGAACAAAGTGAAAATATTCATGGATGATTTTTTAGTCTTTGGAGACTCTTTTGAGTAGTGCTTATTCATCAGAATTGTGTTGATGGGCTAATAAGGAAGTGTGTTCCAGAGGAAGAGATGTTATACCTATTGACATAGTGTTATGAAGCTATGTATGATGGGCATTATCAAGTAAACAAGATGGTGGCAAGAGTATTAAAATTTGATTTTATTAGCTGAATCTATTCAAGGATGCTCAGGAGTTTATGGCACAGTACGATAGATGCCAAAAAGTAGGGGACATCTTAAAAAAAGATGAGATGCCCCTATTTAACATTCTAGAAGTTGAAGTGTTTGATGTATGGCGACTAGAATTTATGAGACCATTCCCATGCTCCATAAGGAACATGTAAATCTTAGTCGGAGTGGACTATGTTACACAATGGACTAAAGCCATGGAAACTTCAACATATTATGGCAAAGTAGTGCAAAAATTTATCAAATGACTATTCAATCTATTTATAGGGCTATGAGCTATAATAAGCGATGGATGAGCACATTTATATAATAAATCTTTCCTTGCTCTTTTGATAATAGAGTTCATCATTGTGTAGCCACTCCATACTACCCATAGACAAGTAGACAAGTGGAAGTCATAAATCATAAGCTTAAACAGATATTGGAGAAGATGGTAAATAGTTTAAGGAAGGGTTGGGCATTGAAGTTGGATTATACCCTGTGGGCCTATCAAATGGCCTTCAAAACTTTGATTAAGATGACTCCTTTTAAACTTGTATATGATAAGAATTGTCATTTGCCTGTGGAACTAGAGCATAGAGCATACTGGGCGATAAAGCTTTAAAATTTAATTGGAAGCAAGTGGGTAGTGAAGACTTCTTCAATTAAAAGAACTTGATGAACCTCTCTTTAATACATTTAAGAATGTCAAGTTATACAAGGAAAAGGTTAAGAAATGAAATGATTCTTATATTAAGAAGAAAGAGTTCAAAGTGGAAGATACGATATTATTCTATAATTCGAGATTGAAGTTGTTTCCTAGAAAGCTCAAATCAAGATGGAGTGGGCTTTTCAAAGTGACCCACATATTTGCACACGGAACTTTGGAATTGGAAAATCAAAATAAAGAAACCTTCAAAATGAACAGATAAAGGAGCAAACCGTATCTTGGAGGAGTATTTTTGTAAGAAAGGGAAGTAATTTCTTTCCTTTCAACTCATTAAAAGGGTTTTGAATAAGGAAAGTACAAAGGTAATGACCTTAACTGTAACATCCCCTCACCAATTGCTAGTGAACAGTGACATATGCATGCATTCATACATGCACATGCATAATAGATAAG
>JAOTJB010000002.1:24646774-24659562 GCA_027123815.1 Erythroxylum minutifolium
TTTAAAATTTTAGGTTGAGATATGATACCCTAATTATATAAGGGTTCAATTACCCTAGTTATAAGTTTCATCAGAAGACTTGTAAGAATTTTTTTTTTTGGGTGTGTTTCCCTCGTCTTTATAATGGTTCAATTTAAAATTCGCAATCTTGAGAATTTCCAAAATTTACAGACACGACGCCATCTTATCAAACAAAATTAATCATTTCCCTTGCAAGATATATATTTATATGTTGTTACGCATCGTAATCAAAGGCCAGGAAAATAGCCGCGAATTGCTGCCTGGCATGGCATGGCCCCACTTTGGACAAAAAAGATCCTTATCTGCTAAAACACTCGATTCTTCATTTTCCTATTACTGAACTGTAAACTCAACTCTAGATTTTTTATATTTATATAGTAGGGTCCATAATCCACCATGTATACAAGTGTTCAAAATCAGAGTCGTCAACTAGCTTAGATTAGATTAAAGAACAGAGCACAGCAAAGCATACAGATAGATATGTCGTCGTCGTCGGGTACTTTCAGGGGGATCTGCATCCTGCACTCTGTGATAGCCATAACAAGCGGGACTCTGATGATGTTCCACGTGAAAGAGATCTATACCTTTACACACGGGCCCAGCGCTGCAGCAAAGCTCATGGGGTCCACGCCTCACGATCAGCTGCTTATCCAGACCTCCGATTCCTTCTCCGGTTTGCTGCTCTTCACCATTGGCTTCTTGCTTTCAATGGTGGCCTTCGTTAGGGATCGAGATTTCCAGTCTTTCTTCGCCAAAGGCTGTACGCTGCTCCACGTGTTCGTTGCTCTTTGGAGAGTTTATTTCGAGAGGAGAGTCGAGGTGTTGGCTTGGGATTGGCTCAGGCAGACTATTGGAGACGTCTTGTTGGCTTTCTCTTGGGTTTTCTTTCTTATTTTTACCTGGAGAGAGAAGTACGACTGACACTAGTTTCTTTGCTTGTTTTTGTTTTTTTTAATTATTCTTTTCGTTGATGTTACTGCTGAAAAAGCAAAGTTTTCTATTAATTAAGAAAAAAAGTGGTACGGAATTTTGAGCAGATTTGGTGCACCGAGCACGGATGAACTTGGTTTTAATAGGTAAGGCAATGCATTTTGATCTTATAATGCTTATCCATCGGAAACATATGGATGCCAAAAATTGTGGTAAAGAATATTTTTTAGGAGAATCATCTTCAAGATGGCTTGTTTGTGGAGATAGCTACTTCGTTAACATTTGATTGGCAACTTGGCATAAAAATAACCAAGCCAAATTCCTTAATTCTCCTTTCCACAGTCATAGATTTGCTTTTAAATCTAAGTGAAACCGGATGGTGCTCGACCCTGTTCATTGAAGTTTTAGGCAAAACAATTACCAAATAGATCCAATTGTGTACGAGGGTCATCTCCTAATTCCTAACAACTTTTACTTCGTTAGCAAACAAGCACTACACAATCCATAGCAAATAAAATCGAAAAGGTAATGTGATATAATGTTTCCAGTACTATCTACTGCATCAATCAATCTGGATGTTTTTCACGTTTAAGGTGCCCTCATAAAAGCTTCAAATCAAGCACTGCAAATGTAATTTAAATTACAGCCGAAAACTCACCACCAACAAGGTGTGCTCAAAATATCAAATAAATGGAAAGCCAAAAATATGGAGAAAGGACAAGAGGAAACGAAAATAGAACAAAAAAGGGGAATATAGAAGTTTTTTAAGCAAAAGAGATGAGCACCGTCAATTTAGTAACGAACAACGTCCTGTAGGCAATCGTAGAAATGAGCAATGTTAATCTTCTGTCTACCAGAGTAAATTGCATCCGAAGCTCCACCTTGTTCTCCTTGTGCTGCCATCTCTATCAACATATAGAGCTTTTTGATAGGCATCTGTTGGAGAGAGGAACAAAAACAATCCCACGTTACCCTCCAGTTTACAAGTCTCAACAAGTCATTGCCAATTTAATTAGTTAAACCTCCCAAGTAATGGAAGACGAATAGTATTGGCAAATGTAACTTGGTAAAGCATTCACGAAAAACTTACATCATTTAGGGCTTCTGCAGCAGCATCAACATCTTCCTCAGCAAAAACATTCAACTGTTGCAGTACCTGCAGGAAAGGGAAGGAAACAAAGGTTGCTAAACTATTTTCTTCTAAGAAATGAGGATAGCAGGGGCGCTTCATAGTCTGTCTGTAATTCTAAGAAGGGCAGGGGAACAGAGGGAGAGAAAATAAGACGAGCAGAAACAAAGAAACATTCCCTAACTAATGACAATCGCTTCACATCCCAAATGATGGCATATTAACTCTATCTAAACCTGTACATTCTACCAAAACCAGCAACTATCAAATACTTCATGAAAATAATCAACATAAATGTATTAGTACAACCCAGTAATATCACCCAATCCTTTTCATCCAAAGAAAAAAGAGTACACAGAAAAATCTCAATCAAGTGAAAGATCATGGTCTTGTAACTTGTAAAATCAAGAAAGACACTGAAAGTGACGATTATTATATCCATTGACCTTCTAGCAATAACATTACGGTTATATAAACTACTAATAAAGAGATGAAAAAGAAGCCGTGTCATGGATGAACCTAGATTAGACATTAAACTACAAGCTCCTATAAATTCCATATGTTTTCCTCTATTTTCCTCTATAGAATGATAACAAAGGATCGAAGACTTTTGAATGTGAAGGATACACGATGAATGGTTTACCTTCTTTGCATCTACTGTCTTCAAAGTGGGAACACGGTAAGTGACAGAGAAGGTATCACAAAAGCCGATTGAATCTAGGAAACCCACTTCACTTGTTGTCCCTATCACCAGAAGCTTCTTTCCCTGAAAGTACACTCAAAATGTGAGACAACTTTCGGCTTGGCAAGACCAGAAATGCTTAAAAAAGGTGAGAGGGGCTTCATGTACCATTTTGATTTTCTTTATATGAAGAAGTTGCTTATTGAATCATTTGTATTGAAAAAAAAAAAAGAGAGAATGAAATGATGACACGGAAGAAGTGAACGTTACAACTCTCAAAAACAAAATGTTCAATAACCTTTGGGGGAAGACGTTTGAGGAGGACCAACAATGTCTGAGAAATTATATTAGAAAAACGAGGTCCAATGGCAACGTACTCCAATAATCTGCCATAGTAAATCAAGTATTGAACAGTAAGAGGTACAAGTATTCATTAAATACACAGGATGCCTCAAGGGATTCAGTAGTAGATACCTCTCAATGTCATCAAGAATTACAATGCTCAATGGTGACTTGTAGGCATCTTCGAAAACCTACAAAATCCACCAGATTAGATACATTTGTATAACTCATTACAGTTGACAGAATGAACCCAAATTTACCAGCCACATCTGAAACACAACTGATAAATCTACACTGAACGCAATTTCCAATAAAAAGTTATTCATTGCAAATATAAACACAGGTTCAGAGCAAAATGAAAATTTACAAGGATGGGAAAAACTGAATAAGAATTATACCGTCCCGAAGCTTTTTACCCAGAATTGATGGAATTTATAGACTCAAATGACAAACCTTAACAATCTGTGCACACTTAGTGCTCTCGTGAAGACCAATCATTGTTTCAGCTGAAACCTGCCAATTTAAGAAGTCAGAAAATATGAAGTCAGGGAGTAGAGTTTCTCGAGAGTGAGCATGAAATATCAAATAACAATGGAAGTCGAGCTTACTATCTTGACATATGGAAAATCACTGTCAATACCGACGGTGGCTGCTAGTGCAGATTTACCACTGTCAAACACAATAATTCAGTTGTATCAAATTTGCCAAACCAAGGTGCAAAATGAACTGGTAATAACATAAAGACAAACTTTACCTTCCACTTGAACCCTCCAGTAGGCAAGTAACAAGTGGACTACCTTTGCTGACTTTAACTTGCTCCACCAATAGCATAGCTCTCTGATAGATATGCTTATGCCGATCCCCACAGTCCACCATGCCATTCAGTCTATATATCATGTTGCAAGGCATGACTTTAACATCAAGAAATTCATAGGTTTAATATATCACCTATCCCAAATTTTAGCTTCTATGGAAATTTTCCACAAATGCTATGCAAAACTCTGCATACACATGACTTGAAGTTCTGAATTATTCAATATTAGAGAGGTGGTCATTACTGTGTTATAAACTCTATAGTGGAATAGTTTCTGCATCCTATTTTGGAATATTAATATTAGCTTGTGTTGCACTATTATTATAAATAGATGGACGTAAACCTACTTCATGGATTTTATTGTATATTATTTCTCTTTTCAACGCATAGAAACCTTGAATAGAACAAATGATGACTTGAACAAACCCAAAGCAATAAGAACTATTAAAGTATACCTGCATCGTGCAAGGTCATCAGTGGAAGCTCCAAATGCAGGAGGAACTTCATGAAGTGCATGCAGAAAGTCATCCATAGTAACTTTAATACTCTCTTCATCCACTGTCTTTGTGAGGTCATCCAGACTCAGTTGTCTATTTAAAGCAAATGATACTGCACTCTTTACAACACCTTCAAGTTCTGCCCCACTATAGTTTTTTGTACGAGCAGCTGTAAACAAACAAAAGAAGTTTATGAACCAAAACCTTGCAGTATCTGAATACTCTAAACATGTTCAATTTATGATGAACATCTGAACGTTTATGAGCCATAGGATACATACCAAGCTCTTGAAGGTTGACATCAGGAGCAAGAAAAGAATTCTCTTTCATTTTGTTTGTATGAATTTGAAGAATCTGTAACCGGCCATTTTCATCTGGGAGGCTTATCTCAACTTGAACCTCCAATCGTCCTGGTCTACAAATGAAAAGGAATTACAAATTCAAGAACACCAAGTTAAAGACTACTACGAACACAAATGTACGTAGACACACAGATAGATCTTTTTGGGTAGATCAGTTGTCTTGGATACAGTTCCTCATAAAATCCAACACAATAATAATAGCTCTATACATGCTTTTACCATTTGTCTTCCAAACACGTGTACTAATATTGCCAGCACTGATACTTATACTTTTGTGACAAAAGGAATCAGGGCAACATAGAACTAAGAGATTATGAGAACAAGTAATTACCTCAAAAGTGCTTCATCGAGCAAATCCTTTCTGTTGGTCATTCCAATGAGTAAGACATTATTTAGTGACTCTACACCATCTATCTGAAAGCAAATATTCTTAGCCACACTGCTTGGATTGGTAAATCACATGCATGGAGCAAAGAAATAGTCAAAATTACAAGTCCCATAATCACTTCAAATTCATCACTGACCTTTGTAAGTAGTTGGTTTACAATGCTATCATGAACTCCAGTACCATCTCTAGTTGAGCCTCTTGACTGCAAAAACAAAAAACAGAAGCTTGCATTAACCTTCTCATCAGGCTTAAAAAAAATTCCAAAGCATTAAGAACATCTGATATAGGGAAACATAAGCACACAAATTTCAGCTCCGCTGCAATTACTAGTATTTACATTTAAGAATGTGCAATTGTCTCCTACAATCAAGAATTCATTGCAACTCCTACAAGGTTATTTCTAAAGGAAACCATATAGTGTAAGTCAACAAGCCAGGATTCATGGCCTTTCTGAAATAAAGTAAATTAATAGCCAATAACATGAGGACCATGTCTGCAAAAATACTCCGTAATCAATAAACAGATTAGGAATATCCTAACATAGGTCATAATCCCATATAATGGGTTGGACATGGATAGCAATATTCATATTAGTAAAATTACATAGGAGCAATTCAGAACTCTAAAAGGCCATAGTGAAATCAACATAACCATAGAAAATCCTTAATCTCTGGCACATAATTGAGATATCAACTGGAGCCCAAAGAGAGGGGAAAAAAAACTAAATGTACTAGGTTTCATTGTATCTGAATTATTTTGTAATTTTGGCAGAACTAACAACTGTCATATAGAATATTCTGCCAGATATATCATTCGACAGTTTCCCATATCTCGTACATTTAGTCCAAAAGAAGTGCCAATAAAAAAATAAAAATTGAATATCAGGTATGGAGACCAACTAGGTTTATTATGAAAAACATCAATATAACACGGTGTCTATCATGACGACCAATGGATGGTAACAAGAGCAGAAGAATCTCTCACCTTACAGATAGCATCAATCTCATCAAAAATTATAACATGCAGTTCACTTTGGTCCCCTGAAAAAGGAAACAGATATGGTGGCATCAGTCTCAGAGGACTACCCAAACTTGTGTTTGGCTAAAAAAGTCAATCTTACCATTAAGCCTTTGATCGTTTTCAGCATCAGCAAACAAGTCTCTTACATTCTTTTCAGTTTCACCAACAAATTTGCTAAGGACTTCAGGTCCATTGACTATCTGTTGCATTATCAAAGAAACAGTCATTAAGTAGCAACTGCTCAAGAATCAATCATCAGCAATGTCCCATCCCAGAAATCACTTGTACAATTCAATCATTTTGAATCAGAAAGCTAGAAGTTGCCAGTAAAGCAGTACATGAAGGTATACACAAACATATTAATCAAATTTACCGAAACGACCCCAAAGGCAGCAGGAGGAACAGAAACACACAGAGCGACAACAATCAAATTTTAATAGATATTCTAAAAAATTATAAACGAAGTTGAAGTTTTAATGGTTAAATCATTTGAGGCAATATTTGATTAATAGGAAACTCATAGGCTCATTATTACTGAATATAATGAGATTGTTATCTTGAAAAGATAAACAACATACTAAATGCATCATAATCCATGCCTAATCGCATGCAGCATTTGAAATCTCATTGCACCTAGTGAGAAACAGGACAAACCATCAAGCAAAAAGTTAGAACCATTTCAGTGCACCAATGATACATCTGATCAGGGATCCAGGAGGATGATAAATATCTAACTAGTCCAATATACTACAAAAGCAAAAGCAAAAGCATTCATTGAACTTCCATTACATCCCATCTCCAAAATCTACATCAAAAGATAAAGCAAATTCCACAATTCAAATCATGCTAGCACAAAAGTACATGCATAAACAAGCACACACAATTCTGTTAAACATATGCATTTACACACATTCAAAAAGATGTGCACATGTAAGTAAAAGAACAGATTTACATGTGAGCACACACACACACACACACACAAACAGACACAAAAGTTAAAGTTAGTCCATACCTTTGGTTCCTTCCCATTAAGCATTTTTCCAATTTGGCGTGCCATGAGAGTTTTTCCAGTTCCAGGAGGTCCATAAAGCAGCATACCTTTTACGTGCTTGATCCCCAATCTATGTCAACAAGTGCTCCATTATCAAGAACAATGGATACAAAGATAACATGAACTAGATTTGCATTAACTCAGACGTAAACCATTACTTGCTTGTCACATGAGGTGGAAAAACACGAGAGGCAAAAGCTCTTCGAAATATATCAGCAAATTCTGCACTTAGACCACCTATGCCAAGTGACTGGAGATTAAACTCTTTGTGCCTAAAGATGTTACTACTGGCAGCTTCACGCTGATTAACAATCTGCATAACTCAGGGAGTAAGTAATAAGTTTGTGATCTTGTGATGCCAAAATTTATAGGAGGAAAAAAAAAAAAGAGGACAAATCCCTCAATCACAAGGTTTAATATGGTGGAATGAAGGGTGGGAGTCAATGTGATACAAAGGACAAAGGACAGCAAGGACATATATGTAATCAACCTTTCAAAGCAAGGCTGACTCTACAAAATTTGAGGTTTCAACTAAAATGCGTGATGCCTTCTTGTAAGAGTAATTCTTAGACTTTAGGAGTAATTCCTGGTTTCCTAATTCTAGGATCGAACTCATTGTTTGTTTTCCTTTTCTAAAACCCCAACTATTCTAACCAAAAGTTCCAACAATGATAATTTGAATTTTCAGCAGCTTTTACCAAAGCTTTAGATCTGAACTTGAACTTCCAGCAAACCTAGAAAAGATTAAGCAGTGCAAATTTTCTAGTTTAGCAACTTTGAAAAACTAGTTGACATCCCTCCCATCGTCTAGCTACCTCAATAAACACCAAAAATAGAAAACCACCAGCTTTGATATTACCAAAATTAAAACAGACCTTTATGCCACTAGCATTTGATGCTTCAAAGACAATGTATGTATCATTTGAAAAAATCCCTCTTTCAATATCGTTAGATTTTTCTCTCCCCTCCACAGCAGCTTGATTGACGGTGAAAATGTAATTATTTCCAAGATACTCAAATGATACTCTTTGCCCTGCGGTCATAACCTGACACATAAGAAACACAAATTGCATAACTAAATCAATCCCATAACCTTCCAGTTGAGATGTATCCGTCAAGCGGTGAGTAAGTTATAACTCACTCTACCTGGTTAACATATCTCTTCCTAAGTTGATCTGCCAACTTAACGGCATCAATCTACAAAATAACATCAAGATATCTTTTAACCCCCAACTATCGTTAAAACTAAAGAAAATTCAGAACAAAACCCGGAAAAACATAGAACCTGCTCATTTTTCGTTCCTTTTTTAACAAATTCCAACTCCAGAGTGAGCAGGGCGAGGTTGAAATCCTCGGGAGGGATAAACCTAAACAATTCCGAAGAAAGACAAGAAAAACAACAAAATTCAGCTCGTGATCCGAACACAAAGGGAACTAAGAAGGAAGGTGTAAAATTTCAACCTGCTCGTAGACACGGTATCACCGGTAGAAACCCTCGCGTAGCGGCGTTGAATAGCGTTGAGAGCTAAATGACCGCTGCGAATGCTCTCGTGAGGAGTAAGTTTCCGTTAAGGTCACAATAACAGAGCACACGCATTTCAATTAAATCAATTCAAAATCAGGCAGAAAGATAACAAACTAAATAAAAAGAGTAGAAGTAGAAATAAGGAAGGATATGAGAGAGAAAGAACGAAGGAGTCCGCGATCAAGACCATGAAGAATTTTGTTCCGGGGACGGCGAAGTTGTGGAGGTCGGATGGAGAGCAGTAAGCGAGGTTGGAGTAGACGAGATCCGACGACGGCGTGTTGGTAACGATCATAGTCGCGGCCGCAGATGACTGGAACCCGAACCGCCCCGCCATTTCCTCTTGCTTCTCTTTTCACAATCTGCTTGGTTCCCCTTTACTTTTGCTTCGAATTAGAAGAAAGAAAATTTTGTTTACTTTGGATGCAAGGAAATGAGATCGTTGGCAGTTGGGATCGGGTCTTAGCTGCGTTGCGTCGTCAAACCGGCGTGTCGTTTCTTCCATTTCTAATATATATAAATAATAATAATATTTATATTATTATTATTGTTATCATTATTATTCAGCAAAAAACGACAGAAAAGGAAAACCCTGAGCTTCCAAGTTCTGTACTGAAAACCCTAATGCCCTGAGGTGGCTGAACTAGCAGCTATGGCGCAGAGACGATGTCTCCACAACCTAACTCGTTGCGCTGTATCTCTTTTCTCATCGGACTCGGCTTCTCTTCATCATTCTCTCAAAGCTATGCCTCCTCTCTCAAACCTCGCCCCCCTCAGGTCTTTGTTCAGCTATAAAAGCTCTTCTGTCTTCACTGATGTGGCCCGGTTCACTCCGTGTACCCACCGTCATTTATCATCGAAATCAGGCGACAATGATGAAAATGAGGACATCGAACTGATGAGTAGCGATGGAGAAGAAGGGGAGGGGGAGGAGAGGGAGTACTCGGCGGAGGAGGCGGCGGCGGAGGCCGCTGCTATTGGGTACAAAGTGGTGGGTCCGCTCAAGAAGCCTGATCAACCGTTTAAACGATATGAGCCAGTTTTCGCGGTGGTTCAGGTTCATCTTTTTATCTAAAACCTTGAACTTGTGGTTTGTTTTCAGTATTGGTACGAAGATTTGGGGTTGATGAGAGGGTTTTATGGTGTCTTTGGGTAGATTGGATCCCACCAGTTCAAGGTCAGCAACGGGGATTGTATTTTCACCGAGAGGTTGAAATTCTGCGATATAAATGACAAGGTAAGTTGCTTTCGATTTACAGATGGTGCTAGAGATTAAAAAAGGAAATGTTGTGGCAGGGAAACAGACGCTGGTAATCCTTAAACTAGCAGTTACTCTGTTCATGGGTATTTAGCCACTCATAACTATCGAGTTTGCTTGTAATCAGTATCCGTGTTGTTATGTAGCCTATTCTAAAAATTTATAGAATGGTATGCCGATTTTTCTTTCAGATGCTTGACGTAAGATAGAGTTCATTTTGTTTTATGGTCTCTGGCAATGAACTAACTTTGCTATTATGTGATCATAATAGAGAGAGGCATCATCTATTTTCTAGCTTTCAATTGTAAGTGGAATCTACTGTAGAAAAAATTTGCTGATTGATATTTTCCTCTCAGGAGTTACTAAAATGCATACTTGTTTGTCTGTTTATATCCTTGTCCAAGTTTTAGTTGTAAATGCTTTTATTTTGGAGAGTATGCTGTGATGGCTAGTTCCAGGTTCTATTGGTTTGAAACAATCAAATAACTAATCCAAACAATGAAACTGCCAATTTTGCAGTTTAAGTAAAAATCTCAAGCTTGATCTCCTTGTATATTTCTACTGGGGCTGCTTGACTGGAATTGGCTATTGGTAAACAAATTGATATCTTCCATTACAATAGCTTATGATCAGAAGCATAGGGACAATTTAGTTAAACAATGGATTGATGTGTGGTTCTGTTGATTGATAATTGAAACTTTCGACTTTTAAAATTTCACTGGTGAATTCTATTAGGTAATGGGTCATTTCTGTATCTCTTGCAGTTGATTTTGAATAAAGTTCTCTTGCTAGGATCAGCTACACAAACAATTGTTGGTAGGCCTACAGTGCCAGATGCCGTTGTTCATGCTGTTGTTGAGGAGCATGTAAGAGTTCATCTATTCTCTCCCCCTCCCCCCAGCATACGCCTATGATGAATGCAAAACTGCTTATTGCAATATTCTTAAACTGTAAATTAACTTCCACATTGATTTCTTATCTCCAATTATTAATTTTCCTTGGAGTGCTACACTTTAGTAAGCTGAATTTCAAAATTTTCAAAATTGTGTTTTCATGAAGCTGAACGAATGCGTTTGGTTGAATAAAAGATTATGTTGGAAAACTTTCCAGGTGTAAACTGTTACTCCTTATAAGTGAAATTATGGTAGAAACAATGCAAATGGAAAGGGATGGGGCTCAACTCGAGATGAGAAAGAACTCCTGTCATTCCTTGGGAAACTCTGGGCCTATGTCCAATAGAAGAGAAAGCAACTTGAGTGCTTGGTATTCCCCCCATTTACATGTCTTGTCAGCTTTATTGTCATGTTCAAGCTTTTCTTTCCAACACCGCCTCTTCTCCTTTTGTAATTGACTCAGAATTGAGAAGCATTTTCAAATTGCACATTGGTGAAGTCTAGCCTTGTATACCATGTAAAGCTTAAACCAAGAAGCTTTTAGATTGGAAAAAAAACAACACTAAATCAAACTCATTATTTAACTGAATTATAAGAACTTGACCCAGTTTAGTTCTTTCTGTAATCTCAAACTATGAGGAGTACCAAATATGTCCAAGTGCTCCAGCTCACCTGAACAACAATGCTTTGAGTATCCTAAGCACTAATTTGGCATGATCCATAGCAGGTATGCTTCAATTCTGCATACTGATGGAATTGAGGCTATCTAGGATTTGATCTCAACTTTTATCAACCGTTACTTGTGGAACAAGTATTTTTGAAGACAGTGGCTGTGTTTGTAAGTTTCTTCAAAATCGTTCCACTCCCTTTTCTTTTTGTGATCTGATCCCTCTATCCTTATAGTTAGATAAGGCTGCAATTTCAGCTCTATTATGTGGATTAAGACGATGCTTCATTTGGAAAGTGGGTAGGGAATTGGATTTTACGTAGCGTGATATGTAGGGAATTGGATTTTACGTAGCGTGATATTTCTTCTGCCAACCTGAGGTTGTATCCTACATTCTTATAGATCATTTTATTTGGATAATTGTGTACTAAAGTATATACAAGGCAATTGTGGGTTTTGCTTTTTCTTTCTCCACTAACAGACCTTTGCAAAACGGGAAACATTGATCTTGATTTTTGCAATTTTGCTCAGGCATTAGATGCAAAGGTGATTATCTTTAAAAAGAAGCGGAGGAAGAACTATCGGAGAACCAAAGGCCATCGACAGGTGTGTCAGAGAACATTTTGCTGAAAAGTTCTTGATTTCTATCCATGTATATATTTTCTCACTCTTCTTGAACCATGAATCTCCCATTTTGCAGGAACTGACTCAATTGAGAATTACCGACATTCAAGGAATTCAAAAGCCTGAAATTAAGGTATATTCTAAGCCAAAAACAAGGACTGTTAACAAGCCAGAAAAAGTTGTAGTAGCTGCTTAGGAGGGATTTCCATGAACGAGATGCCAAAAATTGTGACAAGGCTCGTCAGGGAACTTTGGGGTTACAACTTTCGCACTTTTACATGTATGACGAAGTTCATTCTCAATCCAATGTACATTTCAAATGAGGCCAGTAGCGTTTTCATTAAGTTTGATGCTTTGTTGTAGGATTGGTACTCTGGGATTGATCCGCCAGCACCGGTAATTATTGTCTTCATGTTTATTTTTACTGGATTTGTATGTAGGCTTCTTACACTTGAGTAAAAGCTATTACTTCTGCAGAGTAAGTTTTGGAGATTGAATAAATGATTACCTTTCATGGATCAGTGGACATTATTTTGTTGATGAAATGTTATGACATTGGCATCAGTTTTGTTGTGAAGAAATGTT
>JAOTJB010000002.1:24673185-24696160 GCA_027123815.1 Erythroxylum minutifolium
CACAGACAATGTTCTTTCTCGTACACAAACAATTAACCATTATTTTTACATGCACATTAAGGATTTCTTGTCGTTATATCGTGTCATGATACAACAAGTGGATGAAGACATGGCATGTGATCCTAACTTGAAGAACCAAAAGCACGGGATTTCAACAAGTGTCCTTCGTAGAAGTAACCGTGCAAGGAAGTTAACATGGAAGTTGAGATATGAAACCATGTAAGGAAATTAAAGTGCAAGGAAGTTAACATGGAAGTTAAATCTGAAACCATGCAAAGAAGTTAATGTGGAAGTCAAAACATGCAAGGATTTTAATGTGAACTGTATAAATAATTTGCTTTGATATGTAATAGAGTAGGAAAAAAATAAGAGTGTTCTCTCCTCCCTATGTTGTCTTTTCCTCTAAGTGTTTCTCTTTTTTGTTTTCTTTTCCTTTATTCAGTTTGTAATAATCCGATCTGTGTAACTGTAACTTCGTACAAGTTTTTTATGAAAGATTGGATGCTATTGTCAGAACTCTCCTCCCTGAGAATTAGCAAATTGTTTGATACAGTCTTGAGCATGACTTAAATTAAATGTCAAAAACTTCAATCACGAAGAGCAATTTGTTCCAGGACATCAACAAGAGTGGAATCAGATGGAGCAGCATGAAAAATGGTCGGAGGTCGCAACTATACACCACTTTTAACAAATTCATGTCAATAGAAGTCTGAAAAGATGAGTTGTACCAAAACTCAGCCCATGGTAGAACTTGCACCCACAACTTCGGATATTCATAAACAAAGCATCGAAGATACATCTCTATACATTTATTAAGAGCTTCTAATTGGCCATTCTTTGAGGATGCTATGAATAACTCATGACTAAAGTAGTGCCCTGTAATTGAAAAAAGATGCTGCCAAAAATCACTAGTGAAGGCTTTATCTCGAACAGAGATGATAGACTTGGGGATCTCATGATATTTCACCACCATTTGTACAAAACCTTTACAACTTGCAAACTAGTAAGTTAGCATGAAGAGGAGCCAGATGACCATACTTAGAAAGACAATCAATAACTACCATGATCACAGAATACCCTTGGGACAAAGGGAGCTGTGTGATAAAGTCCATTACAACATCATCTCAAATTTGAGAAGGAATAGGCAACGGAATGAGTAACCCAGAGTGGTGCAATTGGGAAACCTTAGCCTATTAACATATTTGGCACTGTTAGATATAAGAATAGATTTTGCATATCTTTCCAAAAGAACATACTGGATATGCAAGCATGGGTGTGAAGAAAGCTAAAATGACCACCAATTAGGGAAGAATCAAACTCCTGCAAAATTTAGAAATAAAATCATTGGATTGATGAGGAATAACCATAATATTTTTCCAAAATAAAAAATCATCACGGGCAGAGTAATATGGCATGGAAGAAGGATTGTCATGGAAGTCATCAATAAGAGATTGTAACTCTGTATAAAACCATATGTCTACATAAATATCGTGAAGAAAACTAGAGTAAGCTATATAAACAATCAAAAAATAAGAACAAGATAAAGCATCAGTAGCTTTTTTTTGTTTGCCTGATTTATATTTAAAGGACTATTGATAAGCCATAAGTTTCTAAAGCCATTCCTACTGTTCTGTTGTCTAAACTACTTGACCTGTGAGATGTTTGAGGCTCTTTTGATCTGTTAAGATGATAAACTAGTGACCCATCAAATAATGATGGAACTTGGCCACCACTTTTGTGATTGCATAAAGCTCTCTTGTATAAGCCAACTAAGCACTCATTCTAGAAGATAATTGTATAAAAAACATATAATAAGGTGACTTTGTTAGCTTAAAACTGCATCAATTCCATATCTAAAGGCATCAGTTTCAATAACAAATGGTAAGGAAATTTTGGTAAAGCCAAAACTGGGCTAACAATAATGCCATTTTGAGATTTTGGAAAGTAGCTTAGGTGTCTGTTGACTAACTAGTTAACAGGAAAAGAAATGGTGGCATATTGTTGTATAAAACGATGATAGTATTCGATCAAACCAATGACTCTAAATTGTGAAATTGTCGAAGGAATAAGCCAATTAATAACAGCTTGAACTTTAGAAGCATCCATTTCAACACTTGCACTTGAAACTACATGACCCGAATATTCAATTCGAGTTTTTCCGAAGGAAAATTTGGAAAGTTTTGCAAAAAGTTGATATTGTAATAATTGTTCTCGCACTATAGCCAAGCGTTCAAGATGGGAAGACTATGACGGACTATAGACAAGTATGTCATAAAAAAAGAGCACAAACCATCCAAAAAATGGTTGAAATATATCATTCATAAGAGCTTGAAAAGTAGTAGGAGCATTTGTGAGTTCGAATGACATAACTAACCATTTATAATGCCCATGGTGAGTCCGTAATGTTGTCTTCTTACAATCTTCAAGACAAACTAAAACTTGATGATAACCAGCATGTAAGTCTAGTTTAGTGTAAACTGAAGAGTCATAGAACTCATATAAAAGTTCACCAACTGTAGGCATTGGAAAGGAATTCTTCACAGTCATAACATTTAAAGCCCTGTAATCAACACAAAACCACTAGGTGCCATATTTCTTTTGAACTAGGAGTACCAGTGCTCAGAGTGGACTTTTCTAGGTTTAATAATTATGTCCCAAAGCATCTCATTCACCAATCCTTCTATTTCTATTTTTTGGTTGTAAACATATTGATAAGGTCGAACCTTGACTGGTGCAGTTCCTTGCTCTAAATGAATGGTATGATCATGTTAACGAAATGGAGGCAAATCATGAGGAATGGAGAAAACAATGAGATAGTTGAGTAATATAACAACCAAGTCATCTGTTATATCGAGTGGAATGGAAAACCCATATTGAGAAATAACATCAACAAGGGTTGCCTATAATGTGTATAATCATGATATAGCCTGCATGGCCTACAATCGCTTAATTTGGTGAAATATAAAAGTTGTTGGATTGGAAGACTTATTACCCAGTAAAATAATAAGTTTACCATTAAGGTAAAATTTGATAGTGAAAGAATTGTAGTCTGCAATATGGGGACCCAAAGTGGAAAGCCAAGATGCTCCGAGAATAATATCTGAGCTAGTAATTGGTAGTAAATACGCAGGGAACACAATTTGGTGGTCTTAAATAAAGAGCAGAAGAGCACGAACAATTTCTTGGCTTTTGAAGTAATGCCTATTACTAACAAGAACTCAGAATGCAAGGGTTGATTCAACTGATAACTTCAAATGACAAGAAAGATGAGGAGTGATAAAATTGTTAAAACTTCCACCATCGAACAAAATTTGCACATTTGTGCCATCGAACCGAATGGTGGCAACTCTTATTGAACCTGGATATGCATGGAATAAAAGATGAGGAACAAGAGTAATGGTAACGTCTTGAGAGTCCTATGGATCAGTAGGGTCTTCAGAAGTTGGAGATTCCTTGTCGTTAATATCTTTTATCATCAACATAAAATGGCGATTAGGACATTTGTGGTTTGGAGAAACTTTCTCATCACAATTATAACACAGTACCCTTTTATGCCTAATTTGCATTTCTGTTGGGTAGATCCGCATAATGGGAGGTAACGGTTTCGAAGATGGTGTAGGAAATAATGGTACAACATTATTTTTGGTCATTGTGACTGCAACTGATGATCCCACTGAAGGAGACTTTGAAACTAACACTAAAGGTGCAGATGGCATCATTGTGGACTTGGGGCGAGAAGAAAAAAGAGTAGTTGAATCCTTCTCATCATACAATCGCACCAAATCTGCTACATATAATAAAGTTTTTGGTTTATGTGCTATCATATAATGGCAGATGTGGGCCTTTAACCCACTGATAAAGCATTTAAGAAGAGCCCCATCTATTAATCCCGTGGATCAATTTGCAAGCACCATAAAAGTATGATAATATGAGGCCACCAAGTCAAATTGTGTAATTTTAAACAACTAAGCCCTTAGACAATCAAATTGTGAAGGTCCAAATTGATGTTCAATAGCATCAGTTAAAGTTGCATATGTCGAAATGCGCTTAGACTTCTGTAACAATTGAAACCAAGGTACTATAGCGCCCCAACCCCCATATGTGCTACTGTGATGGTCAAGCGTGATATGGGGTTTCATAATATGAGAAAAATTGCTCTGCCGAGAAAATCTAGTTTAGAGGATCTATGCCATCAAACCGTGGATAGTCTAATTTAATTTGTCAAAACTGGAAAGGTTGCTTTGATGAAGGCAATATGCTATGTGTGGCATCTATACTGAAAGATGGAATAGACTATGATTGATGAAGACGATCCACATTCTGAGTCGATGCATCCATAGTTAGGTTAATGAAATCCAGAGATCTCTAAATGTTCCAAACAACAAAAAGAACAATCTAATTTATCTATTTGCTCGACATGATTCTAGGATTTAGTGTCTAATGAATCTAAGAGTTGATTAAGTTCCAAAAAAAGATTCTTAAGTTGTGTATTCTCAGCTATAGTTAATGAAAGCACCAATGTAATGATTATTCTACAAAAAATTAAAGACCAGCAAGGAGAGTTTTGATAATAGCATCCAATCTTTGATAGAAAAACTTATACGAAGTTGAAGTTACAATTATATAGATCAGATGATTATAGATTGAATAAAGGAAAAGAAGACAAAAAAGAGAAACACTTAAAGAACAAGACAACACAGGAACACTCTTTATGTTGATGGGTTTCACATAGAGCTGCTCGTCGTATAAGATAGTCCTACTGATCCTTCATGGTTGTCTCTCTCTCACTGCCAGAAACTTTATCCTCACTTTCACCTTGCAAACAAGGTTTTTTTCGATGATGGGGTAATGTCATGATAAAACATATGGATGGAGACATGGCGTGTGATCCTAGCTGAACCAAAAGCATGGGATTCCAACAAGTGTCCTTCATAGAAGTAACCATGCAAGGAAGTTAACGTGAAAGTTGAGATTTGAAACCACAAAAGGAAATTAACGTGCAAGGAAGTTAACATGGATAGATTTGAAACCATGCAAAGAAGTTAACGCGGAAGTGAAACCATGCAATGAAGGTAACATGAAACCATATAAATAAATTGCTTTGATATGAAATAGGTTAGGAAAAAATACGAGTGTTCTCTCTCTCCCTGTGTTGTCTTTTCCTCTGAATGTTTCTCTTTTCTGTCTTATTTTCTTTTATTCAGTTTATAATCATTTGATTTGTATAACTGTAACTTCGTACAAGTTTTTATTAAAGATTAGACGTTATTGTCAGAACTCTCCTCGCTAGTCTTTAATTTTTTTGTAGAATAATCATTATATGTCGTCATTCATACAGGACCATATTCATATTTTTAATTTAAAACCCCTCCCACCGAGTTTTGGGTATGATTGCACCTAAGAATAACAAATTGTAATTTCATTTTTTAGAAGAAAAAAAAAGAAACAGAAATAGAAGCAATTAAGCACTTTATGATTTTTGTTGAGGTGTCGGGTCTTACAATTTATATCCCTCAACTACCGCAAGTGCACGAGTCGTGAGTTGTAGTATTTGAAGGGTCGATCCCCCAAAGAGGTTAAACTAATCTAATCCTAGGTTATCCAAGGCTAAAAATTAATAAAATGAAATTAAAAATGAAACAAGAATATAAAACACGGGAATTTAATTATAGGAATTCAACTTAAGAAATTAACACAAAATAAGAATTGACATTAAGCAACACAAAAGGTCAATATAGAAATTAATCAAGAGAAATTACTAAGTTATGAGAGAGGGAATTCTACCTATTATTAATACTAACCTAGTCAATTATGTGTTATCGGGGTATCCATTCTAGACTATCGTAGGGATAATTACTCTCTCTCAAGTTATAATCCCACACCTTAAATCATTAACCCTAATTAAGTTATGGAATTTGCAATATCTCAATTATCAAACGACTTATAATTAAAATTTGATCGGAAGCTCTCTACTAAACTACTGGGTTTTACACGAGATCTCTCTTCGCACAAAAACCGATATGATTAACTATATGGCCTATTGGATCGTCTAACTCTCGTTAACTCAATCCAATCATTTTCCTTTAGCTCATCCTCTCGGTTTGTTACCAAAATATGCAAAAGTCAAAGTTAATCTCAACACCCAATCAATTCAACACAAAATCGACTATATCAACTTTAAATAAAAGTAAAATCCCGAAGGAAGAGTTAAAACATCGTAAACAATCCAAAACTCATCATCATACAATCCATTTTAATCTTATACATTAAATGAACAAAAATGAAATGGAAAGGAAATAGAACTTGGATTGGACAATCCAAGAAGGTAGTAGCGTCGAGAGACCACCTAATTAGGAAAGCTGCAGCGTCAGGACTCGCTTCTTCTTCCTCTTCTTCCTCCTTCTCTTCTCTCTCTCTCTTCTTTTCTCTCTCTTGAACTTTTCAAGTGTGGCGAAATGTAGAAGCTACTTTAGGGTTTCATCATAATGATTTTTATAGGCTTTTCTAATTTGGGTAACCCTAAGGTTTTTTCCGAGTTCGAAAGGTTCGAAAAGTTACTCGAAAACTCAAGTCGGGAAGTTTATCTGCGTTTCTAAATATAGGCCACGATCGTGGCCTATATTTTTGCCGTCTATCATCATCGTGGCAGATAGGCCCACGATCGTGGCTCCTTTCACATGCTTCTGTCACGGTCATGGCTTACTAGCCATAATCGTGGGCCTCTATTTTAGTTCGAGTTTTTTTGAAACTTCTCTGTTCTTTGATATTAGCCCTGAAACATTAGCAAATTCATCAAGGAACCTCAAATACATAACATTGAAACTCAAAAGCATGCTCTAATCCATAAAACATGTAAAACACAAATATTTAACAAACTAACATAATTTTAACCTAAACACACATTAAATAATCAAATAAACAAATAAATACACACCAAACTACCCACTAAAACATGATATAATCTACAATTATCAGTTTTCCTTCAAGATTTAGCTAGTGGACCTTGAGTAGATGCAGGGGAGCATTCGAGGGCCTTAAAGTCGTAGATTAGAAGGTTGGATGTCAGATGTCGGAGGAGGCTTAGAAGTTGGTTGTTGGAGGTCTGAGTAGGCTTGGAATTTGGGTGTTGGAGACTCAGAGGTTTAAGGAAGCTCTTTTCACATCCCAATAGATTGTTAGAGGAATATGTCAATTAGTTAATTTATTTTCAATTATGCTACAGTAATAGCTGGAGAAGAGAGTTCTTGTTTGCTGATATTTTATGCTAGCCAAAATGACATTATTTCAATATAAACACAACACACCAACAATATTATATGAAACGACTTTGTTTTGACTAGTATAAAACAACGTCGTTTCACATAAAAATTGTAGAGATAGTTCGAGCTTTAAGCTGAATCACGACGTTGAATCCGATCTAAAGCCTAAAAAGAAAATAGAACTCAACGAGCAAAAATGCCAAGCCTAATTTAAAGATAACTAATCCGGGAAACTTGCAAACAGGACATTCTATCTTTTTTTTTGGATTATCTTGTTACATCTTTTCAAAAAGTTTTTCCCTTAATCATTAACCCAAAAATATGTCAAGTCATATTTTGACATGAAAAGGCAACAGATCTAAGTCTAACCATTTAAGAATGGACCCAACAAGCTTTTCTTTAATGGTATATATTACAAAAAAATGTAAAACCTTAATTTCTACCTACTCATTTACAAGAAAGTCTTCTTCATATCTCCGTAAAGTTATTTACATATGGATAAGTTTGGCCATCTACACGTCCACATATATAAGTTTTGCATATTGCCCCTTACAAACAGTTTAGTTACAAACAGTTTAGTTGACTTCATTCTGGTTGGTTTTAAAGGAAAATTTGGAGTCATAATGAGCATAACAGAAAGTGCAGTTTGTTGTAAGATTTGAGGCCGCACTTGAATAATAAATGAAGTGAGGTCTACACTTATAGTGGAAAATATGGAGGAATTTTGATTTTGCAGTTCCACATTCGTTGGTGTAAGCTGGTCCAAGAAAGCAGCATCCCACTTCCTTCCCCGTATAAGTTTAGATGCCAAAACCACTCAATTCAATACTAGTGGAGAGTAGCTTGTTTTGTCCTATATTTATAATTTCATGTCTATTCCTACTATCGAAGTATACTAATATTTTCAAGTATATTCTATTTATACAAGTATATATATATGTACATACCACTTGGTTAGTGATGATTTAATTTCCTTAATTTTTGAGAATGGGACGAAAGTTGCTTAAACTCGTAATGCTTGCTTAAAATTTCTTCCTCTTGGTAAAACGTGTAATAAGAGAGAGGAAGCTGATGTTCAGAAACAGTGCATAGAGGAAGTGGGTCACAGGAACACATGATCACTTCCAGGGCACATACAGAGCAAGGTGCATCAAGAACTGGCACCTGTAATCCACCAAAAATACATACAATATTATTTTGGAAGTGGAAAAGATGGTTAGGAACTAGTCATTTTCACAACTATATTTTAGCATTGCATCTGCCTTTCCAACTAGATTGACAGTAGCTAGTGCTTATTTGAGCAAATCTCTTCAATGAAGAAGACTATACCTAAAAAGCACCAAGTTAGTGATTCGTTTGCTTTTCAGCACTTGCTTCGCTAGACAAAATTATTGGGCAAAACACAGAGTGTTTTAAGTTCAAATCACAATCAAAACTTTTAAGACTACCAACTCAACATAAATTTCTTCTATATTGGAACAATTCATATGACAGCTCAGTACTACTATTGTTGTTGACCTCTGCCAAGAAATGTACTTGGTACCACTACCATATTGCCACATGGCAACAGCAAGTAATTCAGAAAATGCACCTCAGAATAACAAATCTAGTTACTTTGACTCAAAACATACAACATGTAGGTTTTGATTCAGTATAAAGTTGTCATATGCCAAGAAATGTATAAAATATTTTAGTCTTAAAGCTGTAATCTTATTCCCAACCACATTATGGTCCAATTGAGCAACTGTCGACTTCGTTCTGGTTTTTACCATACTATACAATACTAAATGGTATTGCTGCCTGCTGGGCTGGTAATGGTATATTCCGTGGCATAGCCTTCTTTTTCTTTTTTTCGGTGTCTATATCTTATTGGATGTGAAAGTCCATCGAAAGCCCGCAACTTCCCACATTTGATTAGAGTGAGAACTGAGAAACAATCCAAGACGTACACAGTTACTAGAGAGAGAGACGTCACAAAGTTAGACACAGGTCATTGTGGAATGTTCTCCAGCTTTTTTCATGGCGTGATGGAGCGGATTCAGGGAGGAACTTAGCCTCTCTGAATTCGTGGGTTGATTTTCTTGGCTAAGAAAGCGAGCCAGAAAGTGCAAGAGAAAACAGAGGGATTTTGTTTTGGTTGCCATCAACGAACGGGGTCGACTTCTGTTGGTTACACTTTATATGCTTTCACTTGTATATAGAAATGAGAAATGGTATGACTCTTTCCTCAGCTTTGCACGCTTTTATGACCTTTATATTCCATCTACGATTCTTCATTGTACACAACTCTTGCATATAAGTAATAATTCTATCAACTCTGTGTTCACATCAAAGCTTAACCATAGTAGCTTTGTTTATTTGTGTAGTTAGATGATTACGTCTTTTGAGGCTTTTATTTGTTATTGTGTTATCCTTAATATTGTTGCTCCAACCTAATGGTTGAGAGATTAAGAGGTATTTGCTTCTTTGGGTCTGCTGTGAATTAGTTGTGTTGAACGGAACGATTCTGGAAATTTTCATCTGCAAAAGAATGTCTGCTAATTCTCTTTGTGCTGTGGATAACGGTTCATTTGCCTTTTTCCACTACACAAAAACGTCTTCTTGTGTGTGAGGGAGTGGGACAGGGCAGTGTGTCAAGTATGTATTGGCAAAAAAGAAACAAACCAAGAAGTGTAGTCTGTTTGAAACTTAATTTTTAGCAGAAATATTTGTGCAAATTGTATGTTTCCCATTTTTCTATGGCTAAATTTCGAGAAATGTTACATGGTTTTTTTTTTTTTCCATTTGTTGGATGATTTTGTCACAACAATCACAAACATACTCTCAGTCCTCCCACATCGGGCATATTTGTTTTCCATATTTTTCTGTTATTTCTAATGAAAACCATTAATTAGGTTTTATTTCAGGTTGCATGCATTTGTTAAACTGGATCGATTACCACTCACTTTGGCAGCTAAAGATGGCTGTTGATGGTTTCTTACTTTAAACTTCATCAAGTGCATGGATGAGATTGAACTTATCAAGCTGCAAGATACTTTTGTGGTTGATCCGGTCATCCTACAAATAGGCGGTGCTTTGACATCTCCCCAGCTACTGGACCATCCTGACAGATAGTGTAGCTTCAAACAGGGAAATCTCCTTTGGCATTAAAAGTTGGCTTCTAGTGAAAAGAAAAAAAAAAAGGACCTTTGTATCTTCTACATCATAGCTTGTAATATATTCCCACATCAAGATTCAGCTCTTTGGGGCAAATCTCCTTTGGCAAAGTTACCAAAGTCTCTTCTGGCTGGGCAACAGCACCTGACAGTGAAACAAAAGAAGAGACTTGATAGTTCCTAGTATCTGTAATTTATTCCCACACATCAGGAGCACAAGCAGTATCTTATTTGGCACTGACTCTTGTTTCAACAGCGAGCTTTGCTCCAACTTGCAAGGCTTATAGCTCATTGATAACAACCTCTGTGGTGCAATCTTCTGTTCAAGTTTCTGTGTGCAGAAACTTCAGTCCATTGATTGGGCAAATCTCCTTTGGCATTTGGAGTCCAAGTTGACTCCTGTTATCCCTTTAGGGCAAATCTCCTTTGGCAATTGACAGTCCTTAGTTGACTACTCTTATCTCGTGCCGGCAAAACGAGTCCTGATTTGGCTCCCTGTTATCTCTTCGAGGCAAATCTTCTTTGGCATATGATCTCTGTCTTAAGAGATCTAAACATTCAAGTCTCAATTCTGTTGTCTGGTCATTTGACAGAGGGCTCAATTACTGAAATTTGTTTAAGTTTATTGTTGTTCTAGTGAAGAACGTTGTGTTGTTCAAGCAAGTGTGACTTTTGCAGTAAGCTGTGTTCCTACTTAACTTTGTACGCACATAACAGTTCTACTTTTTCTGCATTTTGAATTCAAATTGCCAAATTTAGATATATTTCTGAATTCAAATAGGTACTTGGGCTGTTTCCTTTCCAATTGGTCCACTACAAGTTCTGGAATAGCCAGCCTTCTCAGCAAAACTGTCTTCAAGAAAAGGGATTCCTTTTCGTTAATCCTAAGATGGGAACCTTTCCTAGCAAATGAATAATCTGAGGCTCTTATTGTGTTGTACCTTTTCTTCAATAAGTTGTTCCTATGCTAAATGTACATTTTCTTTCAGGTGATGGATATGTTCCCTAGTGACTCTGATTGGGAAAGTTCCAGTGACAGTGGTTGCAGTGAGGATACAGAAGAACTTGGCTTCTCCTATGGTGGGCAGGCTAGTAGCATTTTGACAAGCCTGGAGGAGACTATAGGAAAAATTGATGATTTCCTGTCATTTGAGAGGGAATTTATTCGTGGAGACTTTGTTTGCTCTGTCACTGATCCATCTGGACAGATGGGCAGAGTTGTAAATGTAAAAATGATGGTTGATCTGGAAAATTTGCATGGAAAAATCATAAAAAATGTAGATTCCCAGACAATTCTCAAAATCCGCACAATCTCAGTGGGAGATTATGTGATACAAGGGCCATGGATTGGAAAGGTCAATAAAGTTGTTGACAAGTTGACTATTTTATTTGATGATGGGAGAAAGGATGAGGTAATTGCAATGGATCAGGACAAAATCTTGCCTATAGCTCCCAACTTACTTGAGGATTCAGTTTACCCATATTATCCAGGCCAGAGAGTGCAAGTTAGACTCTCCACTGCCCCTAAATCAGCTGGATGGTTATGTGGTGCTTGGAAGGAAAATCAGATTGTAGGCACTGTTTCAGCAGTAAAAGCAGGCTTAGTGTATGTTGATTGGCTTGGATGTCATTCAAACTTGCCTGTTCCACCCTGTGTGCAGGATGCTAAGAATCTGACTTTGTTTTCATGCTTTTTGCATGAAAATTGGCAGATTGGTGACTTGTGCATCCTTCCTGGAGCTGATTGTAAATGTGTGAAGGAGCAGATTCATTCTAATGCTTCGACCTTTGGAATTCTTAATGGCCAAATGGAAGGAATTGGATTGAGTCAACAAGAACTTCGCTTCAATTTCCAAGAAATTTTTGTTATTGTGAAAGTAAAGACCATAGTTGATGTTGCATGGCAGGATGGTGGCTACTCATTACAATTAGATTCACAATCCTTACTCCCTGTAAGTGCTGTTAATGCTCATGAATTCTGGCCTGGACAGTTTGTACTTGAGAAAAGCGCTTGTGATGATCTATGCGTGTCCAGCAACCAAAGATGGGGTGTTGTGTGTTATGTGGATTCACAGGAGCGAACTGTTAAGGTAAAATGGAAGTCCACTGGGATGCTGATGGAGGAAACTGTGAGTGCCTATGAAATAGTTGAGCACCCAGACTACTCCTACTGTTTTGGGGATATAGTGTTTAAAAATGTGGATGATAGGCATCATTTAAGAAGAGGAACTCTTGAAGATGCAAATAGCTCTGAAAGTCCCACTGATTATGCTTCTAAAGCTCATTTGTCCCGCATCGGCTACGTGACGGGCTTCAAAGATGGTTCTGTTGAGGTTTCATGGGCTTCTGGTCTTACAACCAAGGTTAGAATTTTAGTCAGTTTTATTTCCATTCTGTTGTACTTAAGTATCAAAGTTGGTGAACTTTTTAAGTGGGATTGCAAGATTAATTTTTTAAATGATTTTCCTAAGTTTGTCGTCGAGTGCTTTAAACCTTAACTATGGAAATACTTACCTCCAACGGTTACGGTGACATAACGCTATAACGGCACCATTTGGGCAAGCCGTGTTGGTTACTTTTTACAGTAATGTAGCTCATGAACATTCAATCATGACCTGAAAAAGATGAAACTGTATATATTGAAGATATTGACTCGGTGTTGTTATCTTTCTACTTACTAAGGTTTGCCTAGTTGCCAATCTTATCTAGGAAATTGGAGCAGGGAGACAGATGGGCTGGTACTGTTGTTTGTGCAATCTTTGTATAATGAAATTGTTAAGAAGAATATGTTAGTAAACACCTTAAAACATGCAAGTTTGCTTGGTTTAGGTTTTGAATCTCTTATTAATCAACTAGTTCCTGATTAAAAGATTGATCTGATATATTTTTACTTGTAAGAAATAGGTTTTGAATTTCATTACAGGTTGCACCTGATGATATTTTTAGGATTGATAAGTGTGAAGACTCAACCACAACATCCCTGCTGTTTGAACAAAATATGGAAGAATCCAGTCAAGAGTTGGTTGATAATGGAAAACAGATTTCTAGCTTGAAAGGGAAGGTAAAATCTTTCCTATTGTCTCTTTCTTATTCTCTCGAGAACTTTCATTTATGAAAAGCATACTCTAAACTTTCTGAAAGCATGCATCCGTAAATGCATGATTAAACCTGAAGGATTAACCATGTTACTTATTTCCCGAATCTAGATGAGTGAGTCAAAGGTTGACTCAATCATGGCGATGAGCTTTAGAGAAAAGTGCCTTGTAAATTTCTAGTTGGCAATGATAGGGCTTACAATCATCAGGAAAGATTATTTTTGTGCTTAGAAACTTGTTTATCAGGGAGAATCTTTGAAGTGCCTAGACAATATTGGGAAAAGAAATTAACAAACGAAAGCTCCTACTGGAAATATCAGAAGCATAAATGAAACTCTGGATTTTCATTTTTCATTCAACCAGTATAATGTTATGTTGTATTTCAGAAGCTTGTTTGAATTTCTGGAAACTGAGAAACATATTCATTTGTAGGATTTGTCAAATTCTGAAGGAACTGGTGAAGAGCACATAAAATATGAATGTAGTTCCTTGTTTTCTCCTCAATCCACTTTTGGATTGGTCATGAGTTATGCAGCAAGTATATTGAGATCCTTCGGTTCCACATTGCTGTCTGCTCCACTTTCACCTGGACAGATTTTTGAAGATGAAAATGGGTCCAACAAAAATGAAGAGAAAACCTCTGAGACATTTGATCTCTGCACAGAAATGCAACCTTTGGTAGCAGCAGAGATGCAGAGATATGAAGAAACCAGTTTTAAGGATGTTAATGCTGTTTATCAGAATGGAGAATTTCCTTCTTCATCAGCGAACACGAAGCAAGAGCTTTTCAGGAAATTTGACATTGTTGATGATTGCTCTGACCATCATTTCATTGACAGTGCAAGCAAAGGATTATCAGCATCTCAGGTAAGAAATCCAACGCAGTATTCCTATAGATTGCAAGGTGGTGGTTCTAAGGTGGCACTATGATCCTTTTATTTTGTTTATCCTTTGTTTGCTTAGTTTAAGAGAGGTTGGTTGAAGAAGGTTCAACTAGAGTGGAGCGTTTTAGAGAAAGATCTACCTGGTAATAGTCTGCACTTGTTACTCTTAACTATTGAATTCAATTTTATAGAATATCCATTTTTGTATTGGTTATAATAAATATGAGCTATGATAATTTGAACAGAATCAATCTATCTCCGCATCTATGAGAACAGGATGGATCTACTTAGAGCAGCTATTGTTGGTGCACCTGGAACTCCTTATCATGATGGTCTTTTCTTTTTTGATATATATCTTCCGCCAGAGTACCCTCATGAACCACCTGTAAGTTGTTTTGATCTAGGTTTCCAAAGTTTTGTCATGTTCATGTTAGTGCCTGAACAAGTAGCTGCTGATTGTTGGCAATTTAAGGGGTTAAAACATATTCCATTTTGTTACTTATCTGCTGTAAAGTTGTCCCCTTATTCAATTCTTTTTCTACTAGAATTAAGGTGTAAGAATCTTGTACAGTGTATATGAATGGTTTTCATATGTTGTGATGCAGTTGGTGCACTATCGCTCTGGTGGGCTTCGATTGAACCCGAACTTGTATGAGTCGGGAAAGGTTTGCCTGAGTCTCCTCAACACATGGACAGGCTCAGGAACAGAAGTATGGGATGCAGAGAGATCCAGTATTCTTCAAGTTCTTATCTCTCTCCAGGCACTCGTGCTTAATGAAAGACCTTACTTTAATGAGGCTGGTTATGACAAGCAGCTAGGAAAAGCGGAGGGTGAGAAGAACTCTGTGAGCTATAATGAAAATGCTTTCCTGGTGACCTGGAAGTCTATGCTTTACTTACTGGGGCAGCCACCCAAGGTAAGATATAAGCAGTTGTGGAGGAAATTGTATTGTGTAATGTCAGTCTTTTCATTATTATAAATGAGTTGTTTGCATGCAGCATTTTCAAGGTCTTGTGGAGGAACACTTGAGGCAACGCTCACATGCTATTCTCTTGGCTTGGAAGGCCTACATGGAAGGAGCTTCACCAGCTTTTGCATCTCAAGGGATTGAGCAGGTCAATCAGAAGTGCAGTTCTACAGGATTCAGAATCATGCTTCAAAAGCTCTTTCCAAAACTCATCAAAGCATTTTCTGACAGGGGCATTGATTGCCATCAGTTCTATGAGAAAAGAGATTGCACTCCTCCTTTCTATTCTACCGCCCCTCCAAAAATAAATTGAAGTTTGTTGTGTATCATATTAAAACAAATTTCATGGTGTTTCAACTGAATAATAATCTTATTCCTATGTGCTATATGTATTGATCTAACTATGAATAAGAAATAAAGGAGTTTGGATTGGTGTGTGTATATGTATTGATCTAACTATGAATAAGAAATAAAGGAGTTTGGATTGGTGTGTGTAAGTTGTAACTCCTTTATTATTTTATGTTCATTGGTATTCGAATCAGAATATCAGATTAGATAGATGGATATCGGTCCTCACGGTCAAAAACACGTGCACTGCACAAGTAATTAAGTTTATATACATTTCATTCTGCAAAAAAAGTTGAGGAAGTTTGCATGATCTCATTCTCCCCACCACCACAACAATGGCAACAAGAAGCAGATCCCCCAGGATCAAATTCAAATCTACTCACCTCCTAAACCCCCCCAAAACCCTCTCATCCCTTCTTTCCTTCACACTCCTTCTACTCCTTGCCACCCCAACAGTCTCCACAACCACAGTCAGTCCTCCAACCATCTCGTCCTCCAACTTCCTTAATTACTACACCCCCCACTGCCACCACATCGTCCCTCAATCCGTCTCAACTGTGTCACCCATCAATCTCTCCATCGCCCACGACAAGGCCCTCCATTTCGACTATGCTTATTTGATCGGCGGTCCCCAGATTCTCCCTGCTGCCGACGTTTCGTCTGTATCCGTTTCCTTCCACCCCAAAAGAAACTCCATTTCGCTTACTCATTCAGGTGACCTGGTTATGCTCCAAGCCTCCCTCAAGTTCTACGTTCCTCCTCGGTTTAACGTCACTTGGCGCCGCAATTTGAGAAACATTAGGTTCCGGGGACCCAAGATTCCGGTGCGGCCGCGGTCTCTGGTGTTTGACTTATATGGGTATTGGTCGATGAGTACCAGGAAGCTGTGTATGGTGGGATCTGGGTCGAGTTATCCTAATTTGGGTGCTTTGAATTCCTTGACTGCTGTTTTGAAGCTTAATTACCCCAAGAATTTTGGTAATGTTAGTGGTTTGATTTATGGGGTTATGGAGAGTTTGGGTGCTAAAGGTAGTTTTGGTTATTTTGAGCCTGTGTCACTGTTGGCTATACCTCATTATGCTCAATATAATTATACTTTGTTGGGCAATGGGGATGGGACTATGTGCAGTGGTACAGACATTGACGGTATTGATGGAAAGAAAGAAAATCTACATTTTATGTTATTAGATCCTAGTATTTGTTTAACTAATTTGTACAGGTATGCTAGTTTCTTTCAATTGGAGTATGGGAGTGATTGTGGGAGTAAATGCAATCCCTTGGGTGAGAGGTTTGCAACTCTGCCTAAGTTCATGAAAATTCAAGGTATTAGATGTGATGACGAACATGCTATTCGATTTTTATTAGGTTTTCAAGTCTCTGATTATCATGGTCCAGCTTCTCGTTTCGAGAGATCTTTTGATCCCAACACAATGTTAATTGGTGAGGGAACCTGGGATGATAATAACAATAGGCTCTGTGTTGTGGCATGTCGACTCTCGAATCATGAGAACTCATTAGCTAATGCTTATGTTGATGATTGCTCAATCAGGTTAAGCTTGCGATTCCCCAAAACCTTGACAGTTAGAAATGGCAGCACAGTTGTGGGCCAACTTTGGAGCAATAAAACTGCAGATGAAACTGGCTACTTCAGCAGAATTGCATTTCATGGTTCTGGGAATAGGATATTGAGAGACCCTGATCTGAAATACAAGTATACTGTTCTTGACAGACTGAGTAAATCGTGTTCCAGGCAAAAGATTGTCAAAGGCAAAGGAAAGAAATACCCAAATGTTTATTCATTAGACATGAGGTTTGATATGTCAGTGAAAAATGTCAAGGGAGAAGTAGCACGGGGTTACTTGTCCCCTTTCTTTGTTGGTGATCAACTTTACCAGCCTTATCGAATGAGCAATAGCGAAAGTGGTCTTCTAAATATAAGCTACAAGATGAGATTCACAGCAGGTTCTGAATATAAGTTGGGTGGTGTGGTTTTATCAAATGAATCGGTAGAAATTTCAGCTGAAGGGACATATGATAACAAGACTGGTACCCTGTGTATGATAGGATGTCGACATCCCATTTCACATGTTCAAAAATCAATAAGCGATGATTCAGAGGACTGTGAGATTTTTGTCCACATCCAATTTTCCCCCCTAAATGCAAATGGTAGGGGTAACGTTAAGGGAACCATTGAAAGCATGAGGGAGAAATCAGACAATCTGCACTTTGAGCAGCTTGAGATATCTTCAGAGTCGATTTATACAAGCCAAGCAGCAGAATCCATCTGGAGAATGGATATGGAGATTATTATGGTTTTAATCTCAAATACTCTTGCCTGTGTGTTCGTGGGGATGCAACTCTATCATGTTAAACAGCATCCAAATGTGTTACCCTTTATTTCCTTTATGATGCTTGGTGTCCTCGCTTTGGGTCATATGATACCTCTTCTTCTAAATTTTGAAGCGTTGTTTGCGAAAAATCATAGCGGACAGAATTTTTTTCTTGAGACTGGTGGATGGGTCAAAGTAAGTGAAGTGATAGTAAGGGTGGTTACAATGGTAGCATTTCTTTTAGAATTACGTCTTCTTCAACTTACATGGTCTGCCAGACAGAGGGATGGGAGCCTCAAAATCTTTTGGACTTCTGAGAGGAGGGTTCTTTACTTGTCTTCAGCATTGTACATAGGTGGTGGATTGATTGCTTGGTTTTTATATCAGTGGAAGGATTCTCATAGGAGTTCATATTTACGACTACGCCATATGAATTATCAGCAGCATTATCAGTGGACAGAACTTAGATCTTATGCTGGATTGATTCTGGATGGCTTCTTACTTCCACAGATAATGTTCAACTTTTTGTTGAATTCTAAAGAAAAGACTCTTACCTTTACCTTCTTTTTTGGAACAACTATTGTCCGTTTACTACCCCATGCATATGACCTTTATCGGGCCCACAGTTCATATTGGTACCTTGATTTCTCATACATATATGCCAATCACAAGCAGGATATTTATTCCACAGCTTGGGACATTATAATTCCTATTTGTGGTCTATTGTTTGCTATCCTCATTTACTTGCAGCAGTGGCTTGGTGGCCGCTGTATTGTTCCCAGGAGGTTCCTGAAGACTTCTGAATACGAAATGGTACCTGTGGTTGGCGGTGAGGAACTGTAAGGAGACGCATCTGCTTAGAATTCTATATTTTTCGTTCCAGAATATCTTCTTTCGAGGCATATAATGAGGTTTAAGGTAAAGGTGTTTCTCATAACTCTCTGAAGTGTAATTTGTGTGGAGTTAGTAATCAGTTCATTGGATTATCATTCTGAAATTGTAGCATCGCTTTGTCAAAATCTTTTGCAAGTCATTTTTATTGAAAAAACTGTTAGCATATATATGTTGATCGTTGTCAATGCATCTTTTGCATTTTTGGTCCTGTTATCCTTCTCAGCATATATATTGCGATTTTTTAAGAGAGTTTGAGAGAAAAGTAAACTGAAGAAAAGACAAGGGTTCTTTATTCTATGTATATAATCATTTTCTGAATTATTTCCTTCTGGTGCTGGTGCTTTTGATCCTTTTCAACTTATGAAGGTGCTCCTGTCGGAGGTTCCAAGGACTGATTGCGGATGGCTCAGGTAGTTTATCTCATTGCATAAACGTGAAGGAGAGGGCATGGGCATCACAGACCATGTATTGTTTGGATTTTTACTTGTTGCAAGTAAACCACTTTTCTGTCCCGATGCTGTTACCGTGAATGAATAAACCACAAAGGTTTGATTCAATTTTTCCATATTGAGGAATATAGTTGATTTTCGCTCTGGAGAAAGCATCTTTTTCTGGCTATATGTTAGATAAGTATGAACTTTGCATGCTACCCATGGTTACGTAGGTGAAAATTGCAGATCATTTCCAAATGTTGGTATCTCTTCTCACATGTTACTTACTCCCAAAAAAAAAAATCCTTTGAATAAAGGGAACTTCTCATTTGGAGACACAATTAAAATTCCCAATTGGTGATGACTTTTTCTTGGGATTAAGTCATAAAATCATTGCATGGAAGTACATCAAATATAATGGAGTTAACGGACCCAAACAAAAGGCAGAACCACTTTTCGTGAAGTTTTAATTTTAGTTGAAACTTTTTTGTAAGTTTGTAACTTCAGACAACATTATTTAATTGCTGAGGTTGGAGAAAGGTCTTTCAAGATCACGTCAAAGTCATCGTGTAAGAAGCCTGCCCTTAAAGTGCTTTCACAAGATTAAGTTGTTACTGAAATCTATACGTGGTTACTTAAACGTTTAAGGCGGATGTAATAAACTCAGGATTGGTTCTTCTGTTTCCAAATTTCTGTTTCTCCGGTGTTTAAATCTTCTCAGCCATTAAATTTATTGCAATGAATAGCTGAGAAGACTTTGAGCACAGAAGAAACAGGAATTTGAGAACAGAAAATCGGTTCCAATGGAGTCTCCCCTTACTCCAATGTGCATAAGATAAGAAAGTGTGATCGAAAGTTCCAATATTTGAAAAACAGTTGAAGTTGTAAGATATTGTTTGAGCACATTCAAGTTATCAAAAGTGTCAATTCTAGGAACTGCAAATTTAGGGTCCGGTTTATTTAAGATATCTAAGATGCACATACAAGTCAATGATTGTTGATTTTCAAAAGAATTAACCTATGCAATGGTATAGCAAAACTTGAGATTGGAGCAAAAGCTGTTGATTTTGGGAAAAACAAACCTACACTAAGAGGTATAGAGTTGGGAAAAACTCAAAACAAAGTGGAAGACATATGGCAACTTCATTAAACCATTCTATAGTTACGTAAAGCCATGATGATCCACAGATTTAATCTACCAATCTCACAAGTTTTACCAATTCGATCATAAACAAAATTCACACGGATGGGGATCTTTAACTAAATTAATACTTATCTTCTCTTAAAATAGTTGGGAGTATTATTGTGGATATGACCAAATTAACCAAAACAAAACAATATAAAAAGAGAAGCATATTATTGACTACATAAAAGAACATGAACTTAAATAATAGAAGGAGACTTTCTGGAAGTTTTGAATCGAAGATGCACAGTGTGTAGTAAGCAAGTTCTGACTTCTGACTATCTTTATAAACAAAATAAATAATTCACATATTGGTAACATAAAGCCTGTGATAGAGGGAATTGGAAGCTGAAAATTGGTATCATGTGAAATAGCTGATGGAATGGAATCTGTTACCAATAGTCTTGACAAGAACATGAACCATTCCTAAAGTGATGAAATCGAAGCTTGTCTCGGACAACAATTTCTCTGTTAGTAACAACTGAGATGCACTTAATTGCTAAATGACAGTCTTCACACATTCGAAGGTTCTTTACTATTTTAACGGTTGTTCCGGAGATGGTTTTCAGTAACCCAAATGCTATTGCAAGCTTCTCGCTGTGATATCTAAGTGCATGTTCTCTCTCTTCCTCTTCCAATTCGTGCATGACTGAATCAGCTACAGCTACATAACCTGCTTCTCTACACTGCCACATCAACTCATCTAAATACTGATAAATTTTGCTCGTTTCAGGGTGACATTTATCACCCATGCTAAACAAATAAGTCTTTTGATCAATTTCAATTGTGCTATACCCAACTTGCTTCTTTAAACGTTTTCGTATCATAGTGTTTCTAATCACCTCTACTCGATCCATTCTACCTGCCAAAGCACATATATTGGAAAACATCACATAATGACCTGGATTTTCTGGTTCAACAGCAATGAGACGCTCAGCAACTTCAACTCCAAGATCAAAATTCTTATGCATTTTGCAAGCCCCAAGCATAGCAGTCCAGATGGCCGGTGCTGCCTCTTTAGAAACTTTTTCTTTGATGAATTCGTATGCTTCATCGAGAAGCCCTGCTCGACCAAGCATATCCACCATACAAACGTGATGCTCTACTCCTGGCACCAAGTGATATTCTCTCATACTAGAAAAAGCTTGACGCCCTTCATTTACTAGTCCTGAATGAGCGCAGGCAGACAAAATAGCAATGAATGTAACATTGTTGGGGATTGCTTGACTTCGTCTCATTTGATGAAACAACTCGACTGCTTGGACACCACAACCATTCACGCCGTACCCAGAAATCATAGCCGTCCAAGCAACCACATTCTTTTCTTTCATTGAATCAAAAACTTCTCTTGCTTTCTTCACATTGCCACACCTTGCATACATATTAATTAACGAAGTCCCAATCATTACATTCAAACCAAAACCATTCCCAATAACATGCTCATGGACCCAACTCCCCAGACCAACTGCTCCCACCTGAGCACACGCCGATAACACACTGACAAACGTAGCTAAATCCGGCTGAAAACCCGCTTCCCTCATCTTGTCAAACAATCCAAGGGCCTTTTTGGCAAGCCCATTTTGCTCGTACCCCGAAATAATCGAATTCCAAGCAACGACACTTCTCTCCTGCATTTTATCAAACACCTTCGTCGCATTCCCCAAATCACAAGACTTGGCATAAAAAGACACCAAAGCAGCCTGTACGTACACATCCAGCCCATACCCATAAACCAAAACCTGCCCATGAACAATTCTACCATGTTTTGAAGCAGATAAACCGGCACAAGCCTTAATAACAGACGTGAAAGTATAATTTGAAGGGGAAACACTAGAAAGAAGCATGCGACAATAGAAATAAAGCGAATAAATGGTCAGGGCGTTAACTTTGGAGGTAGTCCTGATCAGGGTATTAAAGAGGAACGAATCAGGGTTCGAAACCGAGAAAAAGATTCGGCGCGTGTAGTCAATTGAACCGGCAGCGCAAGCCAAAGTGAGGAGCTTGGTAAGAAGAGAACGGTTTTGACCAGAGCCAGAGAGTATAATGTAGGCGTGGACTTGTTGGAGAGGTTTAAGACGTGGGCCTGCGTGAAGAAGGTAATGGTAGGCTGGTGAGTGAATGTGTTTGGTTTCCATGTAAGTTTGCCATGACAGCTTGGGAGTTTGATAGATACAAACCAGTGCTTGGTGCTTTGGCAAGCAGGAGTGACGTTGGTAGAGATGAAAACGCACCGTCTCGATTGCATTTGTAATCGAATGTATTTTCATTTGAACTGTACTTGATTCATAATATCCAATCGATAGAAAACCAAACAATCTTTTTGGAAATAAAAAAATATCATGTAGAAGACTTGCAGGCTGTGGGGTTCGAACCCACGCGCACTTATGTGCAGAAGATCTTAAGTCTTCCCCCTTAACCTCTCGGGCAA
>JAOTJB010000002.1:24730509-24741917 GCA_027123815.1 Erythroxylum minutifolium
ATATCCATGTTTATGCTTTTAGTAGGCTAAATTAAGTAGAATAATTTCATTAAGGGACTATACCTTTTAACTTTACTTTATGCAATCGTTTGCATTTTGCAATCATGGTGTTGACATACATCTTACATGTTATCATCAAAGTTTATGAGACATTAGTCAACTTAAAATGTTAATACATCTTTTCATCTATATGATTTTGGCATATCTCTAAAACTTTTTCACTGAATACTCAACAGGGATTATAGTAAAATAACATAATGGGCATTCAATTTTCTAACTTTGAGAACTCTTCTTAAACATATCTTAAGTCAAAAAAATTTGGTTTACTACCTTAGTATTAACTAAACAAGGTAAATTTGATTAACCAATTTTAAGTGTGTCAATTATGAATTATCAGTAAGTGCATGACTTAGCTGTAGCTAGTACCTACAAGTATAAGACGATCCCACAAAGATGATGAGTATTAGTAATTACTGTTATCCTATTATCTACTCTATGAAATTAATTTTGATTTTTAATTAAAGAAATAAAACTTAAGCAAATAAAATAAAATATGCAGAAAAACTGAACAGTGAAAAAAATCACTTGGAAAACTATAGAAATCAAGCATTAGTGTCTAATTTATGAATCCCCTAAAAATCGTTAGATAGTTGACCTTTTATTATGCAATTGTTTATTGACTATTGGACTGTGAAAATTCCTAGGGTATGCTAATAACTCACTTGAGACTATTAGCAACTAATCTTAGAATTATCAACCAATATTATTTAGGTTAAAGGTATTAAGACTGCTTTACTGATTTGCAAATTTCATTATTAGTTTGACCCTAATATAGAGGATTTATGTTGTCCTATCTTTAGGGTTGCATTCAATTCATTTCAATTACAATAGATCTATTCATACAAAGGTTTCTCAATCTTTATGTCACGAAATCAGATAAGTTAGAACATATATTAAACACGTAATAAAACAATAGATCAATCAAAATAATTGCATTAAATAGAAGAATCAAAACTTATTATAGCATAAACATAAGGTTCATCATACTTAAACACTAAAGAAATTTAGTTACACATGATAGGAAATGAAATCAAATATAAACAAGAAGAAAAAAAATAGAAAATGAAGGATTCGTAATTCTAAATCTCCCTTTTATCTCTTATCAAATGTTCTTTGTAAGGTAAAGGTTTGATCTTGTATTATCTTGGATCTTTTAATGATTTTGTCGTGTTTTCCACTTCTCTAGCTCAAAATTGCCCCTTAAATTGCCTCTGAATTCTTTAAATGATTTGCATGTGTGCTCTTTTATTTTGCCTCTGAAAACATCTTTTCATAGTAAGTTTTAGCTTTTTAGGAGATAACAGTCTGATACACGACCCTGTATTAGGCCGTGTTAAACCTAAAATCTCTAGAATTTGTGAATCTACACGACTTGCGGAACTTACACGACCAGATACATGACCTTATATCCCTTCTTTGCTTCAAATCTTTGTTTTATATCGCGTTTTCATCCAAATTCTTCTCCTTTTACTCTATAAAGACAATTATAACCTATAAACACACTTGTAGAAAATTGAGTACCAAATATACAATAAAAGTATAAAACTATCAAGAAAAAATACATTAAATATAGGATATAAATATGATCAAATATGCATTTATCAAAAATCCCCACACTTAAGTTTTCACTTATCCACAAGCAAGTTATAATCAAAATTATAAATTTTACAACATCAATCTATCATTAATCTTAACCTGTCTATTCTTACTATAACTCATTATGACATACTGAATTGAATTAACATACAATTAGAGTTAAGTTACCCTAAAATTAACTTCCTAAGCAATAATGATGGTAATATAATCGCATTGAAATCAAAAGCAACCTTTACACTCTTACCAAGATTTCATACACTCAAGTGTTTAGGGTGAAAAGTATTAAAACTCCCAATCAATGCATAGTAGAACTCTTATCATAGGCTTGCAATATTATCATATCTCCACCAGTTATGTATAAATTAGAAAAAAATAAAAAATTCTTTATAAGGGTTGTAATGGGATTTAGGTACAATACGATTAGGATAATAAAAAGGCTTAAATTGAGTGAAATTTAATAAAAATTTTCAAAAAATTTGTTTAAAATACGCAGACTCTTTTATTGCAACTTTATTAGTACCTTATGTTCATTTTTAAAATCAAAACAATTTTAAATCAACTTTATCACAACTTTTTTCTTATGCTCATTTTTTTTATCAAAACAATTTTGAGCATTCATCATGTAACACACTTAAAAAAATCACGGACCTTTCAAAATTTTCCAAGAACAAACACATAATGTAGATAACCTTCAGGGTTTAAAATAATTAAAAAGGCTTCAAATAAAAACAAGATAAAGGTTAATATATGGTTTTGATCAATGAAAAAGGCTAAGGCTCAACTTATTTATTCCTAAAGGATATTTTGTAGGTAAGGTAATTATCAAAGAAATAGGTTAACACAAATTGTTGAATCTAAGTGCCTTTATCAATTATATGGAATGCAAATATGATCTCAATATACATAATAAAAACAAGTTCTAGAATTGATCAACTATACATGACAACATGCATGGAATAATAAAAAAAGCTTAAAATTTTTTTAAAGGTTTGCTGTTAGGCTCAAAAGCTCATAAAAAAGATTGTTTATGTGTGTAAATAATATGCAATGTCATTCAACTTAATTATTTCAATGATATTAAAAATATGACTTATAAAAGCAATTTTAGGCCTCGTTTGGTTGATGGCTTTTTAACCATGTCAAATAGCTAATTATATTTGTTTGGTTATAAACTGGTGGGTTTACTTATTCAACCCAACCAGCTGATTTTTTAAAATGCTCCAAAATACTAGCGTTTTGCCTTTAGCTTTTTGACAATGAAAATAGTGCCCACTCAGTTGTTCAACCAACCAGCTGATTTTTTAAAAAGCTCCAAAATACTGCCTTTTGCCTTTAGCTTTTTGACAATGAAAATAGTGCCCACTCAGTTGTTCTTTACCTCCTTTTCCACACTACAACTCAATCTCTTAGTTCTTGTACTCTCTATCCCTCTCATTTTCTATTAGTTTACCAACAAATATCATAGCATTCAATGTTCATTATTTCTAAGATATATTGGCGTATATTATTTTATAATTTTTAGATGAACGCAATAATTCAAAAATTATATAATTTAGATAAATTATTTAAAAAATAAGAAATTTGTGTTAGTATTAATAAATTCACTTTTTTTTACTTAATTGCATTACTAACTATTAGGATTGAAAATCTAAATTCTTACAAAAATATTCAATAAAATACTAAGATATATTATCCATGTCCTTATAAATTTTTTTAAAGTCAAGCTATCATAATTCATTTTACACATAAACAGATAATACTAAATAGTTAATTTTACCAAATATCCCTAATAAATAGTTAATGTTATCTGCTGATCAAATCAGTCTATATAATCCACTATTAGCTTATAATTTTTTTTAAAGTCATATCCTCATAAGTCATTTTACACATAAACAACTAATACTAAACAATTAATTTTACCAAACATCTCTAATAAACAGTTCATGTTATCTGCTGATCAAATCATTGATATCATCCACTATCAACTAACTGCTGATAGAATCAGCTAACAACTAATATCCGCTGATTGCCAAAGAAGGCCTTATTCTAACTATCATCCTTTTGCATACTAATTTAAATCAATATTTAATAATAAAATACAATATTAGTGGACATATTTCCATTAAGTCAGAATATCACTTCATACAATTTAATAACCAAGATTATAATAAGCTTAAAGAAATCATTAAAAAGTGATTAACCCCTTCCCCACACTTAAAGTTGTACATTGTTCCCAATGTACACAATATAAGTATATATTATAAGTGAGAAGGGTTAGTGGTACTTTCCTAAATTTGACGATTTTTCTGAATTCTAATCTATCCAATTTAGATTACATCCTTGCAAAATATAAAAAAGGATAAAAAGAACAAAAGAAATAAAAAACAATAACATAAAATAATTAAGGAATAAAAATATCATTAACTATAATGAGAGAGAACAAAATAATTAATAGAAAGAAAATAAGAAATAATATAAAAGATAAAGAAAAGGAATGAATATACAAAACTAAGCATCTTCCACATCCCGTGATCCTAGCTGGTTTAACGAGGAGCGTTCTCATGATGGTGATCCTGATCAAGTGGAGGAGCTATAGAGGAAGTGCTTTTGCTGGATGATGGGAGTTGGAAATCAATGCCTAAACGACTTGATATTAAGCGGCCCATCCATCCAACTATAGACTGCAACTCACGTAACTTTATAATAGACGTCTCTAATTTTCCACTTTAGAAGCTCGGCTGCTAAAATCAGAGTGTCTGATAAGTTCTCATATATCGATCAACCCATTTCTCCAATAAAGCTATCTTTAATAGAGCCGAATTGTACAATTTAGTTAGAGGAATTCTCAAGATCTCCTCGTCTGGTAATGCCTCATTTGGTTATAGTGATGGCAGTTGTGGTTATGGTTGTGGTGGCTACTCTTCTCTATCTCCACCCTTCGTTGCTTATTCGTCGGGCTCCCTAATAATTCTATAAATATCTCTTGTGGGCCCCTGACATCGTTATACCATGTGAATGTTTTACACCACTGTCTTGTCAAACGCTACTTTGTCATCACCCGCATCTGTGGTAACAGATCAAATAGACCAATCTGTCATGCTAATTAGGTCACATAAGGTCAATACAAATCGTACCAATGTTCCTGTCTTCATTCTAACACCAGATAAGTTGGACAAATGCATATCCTAGGTCTCAACAAGTCCCCATCTATCTCCTAAATCACTCAAAGTATGGCTTTGAATGCCATGGATGTATCTGAGAGTTGGGCCGTGTAAGGTCAAGGCTTTTGAATTGCTCGAATCATAGTCATCTTCAATGTTGATCTTACTCCAAAAGTGTCGTAAAGACAAACCATATGGAAGATCAGTCTGTAGTGCTAGGTACTTCAGCATCCCTACGTACTCCTGGTCATAAAGATCCAAAGTGATGGAGAACTTTGTGTAGCTCATCTAATGCATCTTCCCCATCATCTAGAATTGGAATGTATTTAGGTGATTCCCATCATAACATCCTTCTCCACAAAGAATGTGGAGAGGACCTCTAAGATGAGCTCTCAATATAAAAGTTTCATGATTTCAAAGAATCGGGACCATACACTGATCTCCACAAGCTCTCAAACTTATTGGGCTAAGCCAACCTGCTCTAATGCCTCCCAATCAACATCTGTTAGCACTAAACTTCTTGTCCTTTACCCGCTGATACTATTCCTTCTAGGCTTTGACGTTGAACAGTAGCATTCACAGCCTCTCTAGGGGCTGGATTTTAGTGGAGGATTCATCTTGTTGTCCCTTCCTTGGAGCTTCCTTTTCACGTCGTGATCTTGTCATTTTGCCTGCAACTTAAAACAAGTGTGAGAAAATTGACATATAAATTATGAGGGTACGTTTTTTCCCACACTTAAATTCTATCACATTCACTAAATTATTAATTGCGAAAATAATTAAATACGAAAAATTAAACAACTAAAAATAATTAATAAAGTAATGCACATAAATAAATAAATAAACATATTTAATTAGAAAATCAAGTAACAAACTAATTAATACGAAAATTAAAATTAGAAATTATGCAATTAACAAATTAAACTAACTTAATTGTTAAATTACAATTCTAACCCTAAAATCAAAATTAAAAACCTTAAATTACCAATTACACAAAATTGACGCAATTAAACACTAAATCCTTGTAATTAAAAACTAAATCCATGTAATTAAACACAAACTTAGTCTTAATTAACGTCAGAAACAACTAGTTAACCTGATTAAACACAAAAACATCATAATGAAACATATAAAGAGCAACTGAAGTTAAAATTTTACCCAAATTTCATGCAATATGTCAAATTAACTCATAACATCAGTTGGGTAATGCAATTAAATAACTTTCAAGCTATAATTAAACAATAAATTACAAAACTTCAATAAATCTCCAAACTCTTAATTCAAGAACTTTCACGCCAGATTTACCAAAAGACAGCAAAATATCCAATTAAACTAGTTTAAACAAGAGAAACTAAAAGGATTACTTACTTGGGGTTTGTTAGATTCGCCAAAATTGTAAAAAAATTAGAAGTGGAGAAAGGGGGCAGCAGGGGTTTGAGAGAAAAACAGGAGGGAAAATGCGAAAATTTGAACGTTTAAGGCCTTTTAAAGATGTATCATGAGAATATATGGTTTGATATACGACTATGTATCAAATTGTATATGTCACTAAGTTATAGCTTTTTTCGAGGTTACACGAGTGTGTATCAAAACTTGTAATAGTACACCAGCGTGTTTAGAGAGCGTGTAACTCTCTATAATAGGTGCAATTTTAAAACTTAGTGCTCGATGTTTATAATTGACTTAGCAATCACTAGGAAAGGTTGCTCGAGGACTAAAGGTATTTCTGAATTCTCCTTTATGTTAAGAATTATAAAGTTAGTTGGGGATGTGAACCTATCAACCTTAAGAGGTACATCTTCCATTATTCCCTTAGGACATTTTAATGTTCTATCAGCCATTTGAATATATATCCTAGTTTATTCAAGTTCTCCCATTCCCATTTTTTCAAATAATGTATAAGGCATTATATTTATGTTGGCCCCTAAGTTAGCTAAAGCCTTATCCAATTTTAAACTGCCTATAGTACAAGGGATAAAGAAATTCCCTAGGTCAGTTTGTTTCTCTGGTAGTTTGGTCTCCTTGTTGGCGTTCTCCTTGCTTAAAACTTCTGTTTCCAACTTTTTTGAGTCCTCTTTGTTCAATGACGTCTCTTCAAATGTTTCTGTACTCTTTGGTCTTTGTAAAACAGACTGAACTAAAGAAAACTCATTCTTCAATTGTTCTAAAAGATCAAGGACCTTATATAACTCTGACTTTCGTGACTTTCTCTTTACTCTGATAAGATATGGAATTGCAGGTCGATACTTTTGGACTCTCTTTAAGACATTATCTAACTCTGCACTTAATGACTTTCTCTTTCCTAAATGTTTAAACTCCTATTCGAGTGACTCTCAGTAGTATCTTTTTTTCCTTCTTCTTAGAGCTTCTTCTCAGTAGTCTGGGTGACTACCATTATTCTTTCCTTAGGATTTGTTTTAGTTATGCTCAGCAAACTCCCCTTCGGTCTTTAAGCCACTTATATTGCTAGTTGGCCAATTCTATCCTCCAAGTTTCATATGGATGCATCAGTTTGCTAATATTTTGTCCTTAATTTATGAATGAATTCTATGATTAGCTCAACCATACCTGGCTTCTTTGGCTATGATGCTTATTATTGGAATCTAGGTGGAGGGTTGTTTCTTTGTTGTCCTTGATTACCCCACAAAAAGTTAGGGTGGTTCCTCTAACTAGGATTGTAAGTATTGTAATAAAGATTGTTTTAAGGTCATGAAGCATTCACTAAATAATCCACATGCTTCAGCTGTAGTGATTGACACTCTTATCCTTAATGATCTAGTTCATACACTTCGCACTGCATCACCCTTCCTTACGGAGCCATAGACAATCTGTCTAACAGCATCACTCTTCCTTATGGAGCCATAGACAGTTATTACTTAGGGCCTCTACTTGACTCACCAACTGTGCCACCACATCTATTTCATAAACTCCTATAGGCCTATTATTTCATGCTCTAACTAAGAACCACTGGTAATTATTCATGGCCATTTCTTTAATCAACTCTTGGGTTACTTCATATGTTTTATTATTTAATGTCCCCCAAACTGCTGCATTAATTAATTGTCTTGTTCTTTGACGTAGCTCATTATATAAGGCTTGGATTTGCATCCATAGTGGTAATTCGTGATGAGGGCATCGTTTGAGCATCTCCTTAAGTCTCTCCACTTATCATACAGTGATTCACCTTCAAATTGGGAATATGATGAGATGACATTCTTTAACTTCGCAGTCTTTACAGGGGGAGTACTTCAACAAAAAAAATTTCTGCCACTTGTTCCTATTAGTGAGTGACGAACATGGCATAGAATTCAACCATTGCTTAGCCTTTCCTTTTAGGGAGAATAGAAATAGACGTAACAGTCTAATGGCATCATCATTTTCTCCATTGATCTTGAATGTATCACAAATCTCTAAAATGTTAGAGATATGTGTGTCAGGTCTTTGTCCTAGAATCCATCAAATTGGACTGACTGTTGCACCATCTGGATGGTTGACTTGATTTGAAGTTGTTCACCTAATCAGTTGGTTCACTATTTTGGATTTCGAACCAGTTAGGTCCTCCTAGCATAGTCGAACATCATATGTGGTTGGTCCACCATATTGTAAGGTTCCTCCATATCTACGTGACCTTCCAAGCCGTCTATCTAATTATCTAGTTTAAACTCTCATAGATTAGCCTACAAAGATTCCTCCGTGTTATTCTTTTTATTTCAGGATCCACTTCTAGTAAGCTCTCAGATGTACTCCGGGTCATAAACTAACCAGGAGTCTAAATCTAAAACTAAAGAAATAAAGTAAACAAATAAAATAATGTAAAGCAAAAATAAGAATAAAACATAATAAAAAACTAAAGTAATGACTACATTAATAAAACTAAGGCTTTCCTAATATCAAAGTCTATAGCAACGGTGCCAAAAACTTGATTGGCTAGTTTTAAGTGTGTTAATTATGAATTATTCGTAAGTTCATGGCATAGCTGTAGCTAATATCGACAAGTACAGGTTGATCCCACTAAGACGATGAGTATTAATAATTACCATTATCTTATTATTTAGTCTACGAAATTAATTTTGATTTTTAATTATAGAAAATAAAACTTAAGCAAATAAAATAAAATAGGCAAAAAAACTTAACAAAGAAACAAGGAATCACTTAGAAAACTATCTATATGAAGCATTAGTGTCTAGGTTACAAATCCCCTTAATAACCCTTAAATAGTTGACCTTTTATTATGCAATTATTTTATTGACTGTTGGACCATAGAAATTCCTAGGGTATACTAATAACTCAGTTGAGACTATTGACAACTAATCTAAGAATTATCAACCCATATTATTCAGTTAAAGGTACTAAGATTGCCTTACTGATTTGTGAATTTCGCTATTAGGATTGACCCTAAAATAAAGAATTTATGTTGTCCTATCTCTAAGGTTGCAATCAATTTCTTTCAATTACGGTAGATCTGTTCATACACATGATTTCTCATTATCTATATCATGAAATCATATTATGCACTAATATTTAAGATATATTGTAACATATATTAAACATGTAATCAAATCACAATAGATCAATCAAAATAATTATATTAAATAAAAGAATCAAAACATGTTATAGCATAAACATAGGGTTCATCTTACCTAGACACTAAAGAAGTTTTGTTACACATGGTAGGAAATGAAATCAAACATAAACAAAAAGAAAAACGAATAGAAAATGAAGGGTTCATAATTCTAAATCTTCCTTTTATCTCCTATTGAATGTTATTTACAAGGTAAAGGTTAGATCTTGTATTCTCTTGGATCTTTCGATGATTTCTTCGTGTTTTCCACTTCCCTGGATCAAAATCGCCCCTTGAATAGCCTCTAAAGGTCTCTAAATGATTTTGCACTTATGGTATTCTATTTTGCCTCTGAATATGTCTTTATATAGTAATTTTTAGGATTATGGGAGATACACGGTTTGATACATTGTCATATACTAAACCGTGTATAACCTAAAATCTAAAGAATTTGTGAATCTGCACGACTTGAGGAACTTATATGGTCAAATACACGGCTGTGTATCCCTTCTTTGCTTTAAATCTTTGTTTTAATCTGCATTTTCATCTAAATTCTTCTCCTTTTGGTCCATGAAGACAATTATAACCTATAAACACACTTGGAGCGAATTGAATACAAAATATACAATAAAAGTAAAAAATATCAAGAAAAAATACATTAAATATGGGGTAAAATATGATCAAATATGCATCTATCAAAATTCCACTTAGAATATAATATAAATTTAAGAAAAATAAATAATTAATTATGTGTCATGACTACCAAATGAGATTAGGATGTTAATCATGTATTTGGTTACTCCCACTATTTTTTTCAAAATAATAGCCCTCGTTATTAATCAAAAAGATTACTCTAATCTTTCTAGTGGTCTAGGATCCCATTTAAATATAATTGATCTCGAGTTTGCTCAACAAACCAACTAAAATTAAATTAGATAGATAACACCTTTATCAATTACTTCTCATATAACTCCTAGATCTATTAGGTGAAAACTCTTTCTAAAATATATCTTATATGTTATTCCTAACCTTGCCTCTAAATTCATGTGATCTTGATTTTACTCATCTCAATCTTATGAATTAATTAAGTAGGACCCATTGTTATAAGACTAACTATATTCGGGTTGAAGTGATCTTGAGTTTGCTCAACAAGCCTAATAATAAACAGAACTCTAGTTTATCTTATAGCAATGGAAGGAAACTATTACGTTCTCAACGTGTTCTTAGTAATTTAACGAGGGATTTAATTACATTTGTCTCATCAAATATAAAACTGCATGTAAAATATCACACATATAAAACATACAATTTAACATGCATCCAATATATATATCAAATATATAAATAAAGTTTGTAACGTATGCACTCAAAACAAAATTATATGCATAAAATATCATGCTTTGTTTGATTCTTGTTATTGATCTTTGTAATCTAAAATAATATTTCTAACTCTTTGAAAGAATTAAATTAGATTAAATCCTTTGATCTTAAATGTAATAAATTCCTATTCTAAATAGAAATTTAATTTGATTTGAAAATAATTTTCAAATTTAATTGAAAACTATTTCCAATTCTCTCGACTCGTTTAACAAGATTTAATTGAAAACAATTTTCAGTAAATTATGCTTCTTACTTATTATAATTTATAAAAGCTAGAAATTACTATTTTAAAACTTATTAGAAATTACTTTTCCTTAATTAGAAAACTATTTTCTAACATTAAGAGGAAACTACTTTCAAAATTAAATAAAATTTTTAAATTTAATTAAGAAGATCATTCATATTGTTTATTTAGAGATTAATTTCTTAATTAATTAGAAAATCTTTCTTTGATAAGTTAGAAAACTATTTTTAAAATATTAAAGAAAGCTCCTTTTCTTAATTAATAAATGAAAACATTTTTCAACATTTATTCAAGAAAATATCCTTTCTAATAAATCAAGAAACTTATTATTCATAAATAAACAAAAAATATAAATAAATTAAATAATAATTCTCTAAATAAATAAGGTCATAAATTTAATTTATCT
>JAOTJB010000002.1:24742017-24752290 GCA_027123815.1 Erythroxylum minutifolium
TCTAGGTTTCAAATTCTCCTAAAAACCCTTAACTAGTTGATCTTTTATTATGAAATTGTTTTATTGACTATTAGACTGTGGAAACTTCTATGGTATGCTAATAGCTCTCTCGAGTCTAATAATAACTAATCCTAATATTATCAATTGAATTACTCAGTTAAAGTTTATAGGATTACATTATTGATAAGTGTAAATTTCATCGTGTTTTAGGGTATAGTTTGGTATGTGTTTTGCCATTTATTCAATCATTCAGTATGTGTTTCGGCCAAAATTATGTTAGTTTTTGATTTATTTATGTTTGAATTATTTTAAGGGTTAGTACAAGTCTTTAAGATTAAATATTATATTTTTGAGGTACCTTAATGTGTTTTCTAGTGTTTCAGGGTTGGTATCGAAGAATGAAGGAGTTTCGAAAGACATTCAATTCAAAACAATGGCAAGCCATGATCATGATAGAAGGCTCAGATGTGGGCCACGATCGTGGCCTGCATCAAGTAGATGTATAGACGCTCACAAACTTCATATTTTAAGGAATGTTTTGGACCTTTCGGACCCCAAAAAATCCTAGTGTTACGCAAAACATAAGAGGATATGAAAAGAAAAAAAGCTGAGAAAGGGAGCTTTTTGCATCAGCCACTTTGACAAAACCCTAGAGAGAGATCACCGGGAGATATAGGCGGAGAAAAGGGAAGAGAGAAGAGGAGAAGAAGCTGACTCGAAGTACTTCCCAAAAGTCATCTATTTTAGATTGTGTTTCCTGTTATTTAAGTTTTATTATTGTATAGAATTGGATTGAACAGTTGTTGATAAGATTTAGAATGTCGAGGATGTTCTAAAATCACCTTTGGAATTTTATTCTTGAATTAATGAGAATCTGATTGTTTATGGGTTTACCAGATATTGTTGTGGTTTGATTATGTTGTTGTATAATTTGATAATAAACTGAGAGGGTGAATCGAATGAAAAATGATTAAATTGGGCTAACAAGAGTTAGGTGATTTAATAGAAACTAGAGTTAAATCAAATCAAGAATTTGTGTAAAGAGAGATCTTGCATAGGTTTTCGATAATTTATTAGAGAACTTTATAACTAATTAGGGTTTTGGGTAGGTTGTCAATTAAGAGATTGCAACCTCCATAATCTAATTAGGGTTTATGATTTAGGGTTAATGGTTGTAACTCGAAAGAGAGTAATCAAACCTAGGATAGCCTAGAACTAACAATCTAGTAATTCATAATCAGTTAAGTTAGCATTAAGGATAGGTAAAATTCTCTTTCTCTCAATCGGTAATTTGCTTCGGTTGATTCTTGGGTGTGTTGCAAATTGCTTAATAATTAGTATTTTCTTGTTTGATTCTTAATTTCATTGATTGAATTAAATTATTGTATTAATTTCATTGATTGAATTAAATTATTGTATTAATTTCATTATATCTTAAATTTCTGTTATTTGTTTCTGGCCTTAGATTTTAGGATTAGATTAGCTCTCTCCTTGTGTGATTGACACCTTTGGTACCACATTAACGAACCGTGTGCTTGCGGATTATCGAGGGTTAATAATTAAAACTTACACATAACCAAACCTTAATCAATTACTGATTTTTAAATTTTTTTATTAGGTTTGACCCCAATTTGGAGGATTTATGTTATCCTATCTCTAGGGTTGCAATCAATTCCTTTCAATTATGGTAGATTTATTCATACAAGGATTTCTCAATCTCTATTTTATGAAATCAGGTTAAGATCTAATATTCTAGATCTATTAGAACCTAAATTAAGCAAATAATCGAATTGCAATAAATCAATCAAAATAATTACATTAAATAAACAAATAAAACATATTATGGCATCAACATAGGGTTCATCTTACCTAAACAATAAAGAAATTTAGTTATGATTGAAGATGAAATCAAACAATAACAGAAAGAAAAACAAATATAGAATAAAGGGTTCGTAAGTCTAAATCTCCATTTTTATCTCCTATTGAATATTCTTTTAAGCTAGAGGTTTGATCTTGTATTTTGATGAATCTTTTGATGATTTCTTCATATTTTCCACTTCTCTATACCAAAATAACTCCTTAAGTCACCTTTGAAAATATGTAAGTGTCTCTACACATCTTCTTCTTTATTTTGCCTCCAAATATGTCTTTTTATAATATTTTTTAGGGTTTTATCCTAGATCATATATAACCTAAAATACCTAAAATTTATGATTCTAGAAAGTCTGAGAGAAGTACACGTGTCAATGCACAGTTGCTTATGTCTTCTTTACTTTAAATCTTCGTTTTATACCATGTTTTCATCCAAAATTTTCTCCTTTAAGTTTATGAAGGCAATTATCAAGGGAAAATACATCAAATATCAAGGAAAAATACATCAAATATGGGTCATAAATATGATCAAATATGCATCTATCATAGGCTTTTATAATTCCCTATCAATTGTGCCATCTAACTCCTCTACAGTTGTCTTACTAAGCTTGGGCTTAGTTACAGCTCCACCACATCTACCTCAAACTCACCAATCTAGTGCTTTAACTCCTCTTATGATTCCTCTTCCTCCATTTTCTCGACAAGTATAACTAGGGGAACAAGAAATTCCACTCTAAGGTGTTGCATCAACCTCACCAAAGTATCACCTAATTAGTGTAAGTATTAGTTTATAGAAGATGGGGTAAATGGTTGGGCTATCAATGTGGAGCTCAGAAGTAGAGGTGGTGTCAAGCCCTTTACACCTATAAAAAACCCTAAAACTCTTATGATAGGGTTGCTTTGTCAACCTCCTAGGGTGATGCTCTTTGTCTTGCTATAATCTTATATCCTAAAATTCAACAAAACATAAATTAGAAATCAAAAACCAACTATAGGAACCATATATATAAAATATTAAGCATAGTGCAATAGAAATGAAACCTATAAATGTCTTTGTATGAAATCATAAATGCAATGCGTATATCACTATAAGATGTGTTAACTTTAAACTACAATATTCCTATATTACTATTCCTTTCATTCATGTATTATGTAATTGATGCCCTTTATCCCATAACATAAGTTTGTATAATCGATTCAATTAAGTGCTCCCTATTAAAGTATCATAATTTCCTAAAAGGCATGTATTCATCAAACCATATACTAAACACATGTATAAAGATGTTGAGGTAAGTGGCAAATGAATTCAAGTAAAGAATCGGTAATTCAACATAATTTCACTGTCTCTTTGGCCTAATCTAGAAACTCAATAAACCAAAACAAAGAAAAAATTATAGTAAAGTAACCAATATAATTCACACTAACAATATTCAAACATAATTTCCACATACAATTTATAATTCATCTAATTTAGCAGCCATAAAGTCATGTAAAATGGGTAATTAAAACACAAACATAATTTATAACTCTAAACAATCCACAATGGTGTGAAATATTGAAACTAAAAGTGAAGTAGGATAAATACTTGAATGATGCTCAAAAATTGATGAAGAGAGTACAAAAAGAATTACTGAACTACTCTAAAAATCATAAGCTCTATATGTATGGTTGTAGGTTGTAAAATATGGTAAGGGGAGATTTGGGTGATTGAAAATATCTATAAAAAATTTAAGAAAGCTAAAAATTGAGAGAAAATTGGTGAAGAGATGGTGAAAAATGAGGGAACATAGGTCAGAAACGCCTTTTATATTGCTAAAAACATGGCCTATACACAATACCATGTATAAGGTATGTTCTAGCATACAAAGGGTAAACACAAGTTTGTAACATTTTGGTATAAGTTGATATACAATTGACCTTAGAATTGAGTTGCCAAATCACCTCCTAAACTCCTTATTTTGTTTATCTAGGTTATTAGGAAGTTCTTTGGTAAAGACTCCAAGTTGAAATTTTTTATAGGGAGGTTAAAGGGTTTTGATTGGAAACTAGGGGGTTGCCTATTATTATTTTGAGGGACATGATTAAACTTGTTTCTATAGGAAAAATTGGGGTAGTTTCCTCAATCAGGATTATAGATATCAGAAAAGGGATAGTTCTTCTGGTTAAGATTATTTACGTAGCTAACTTGTTTAAGATGAGTCTTGAAAAATGAATTCTCCAATTGACAATCAATAGCTAAATTTTCTAGAGATCCACAAATATCACAAGAAACATTAAGTTTTCCAATAAAATTAACTACAATATGATAAATTTTTATGATAAAGCATTAATTTTGGTAGTGAGAAGACTCAAGCCGTCAGTGTTAGACTTACATAGAACCATTTTTGCGATGATTATTTCACTCAAACATTGGCAATGGTTTTGAGACATGTCCTCAATTGGATTATATACTTCATTCATGGTCTTATTAATAAGAGCATTACCATTAGTAATATCAACTAAGTTTTTAGAGTTGTAGGTCAACGCATTCTAGAATGTCTGAATAATAAACCATTTCTCCAGCCTATATTGGTAGCATAACCTCAACAGATCCTTGTATCTCTCCCAAGCTTGGTATAATGATTCTCCTTCACTTTGAGAAAAGGTTATAACTGGACTCCTAATTTAAACAATTTTTCTTAGAGGAAGTACTAGCAAGGAATATTTAGACAATTGATCTTAAGTAGTAATGGACCATGTTGACAAGGTTTATAAGAATGCTCTCAATTTATCCTTTAATAAGAAAAGGAATAACCTTAACTTGAAGGTATTAAGTGAGACACCATTAAGCTTCAGTGTGTCACTTCACTCCAAAATAGAGATAAGTGCAGGTGTGGATCATTTGTAGGGAGTGTTAGGTTCTAATCTTGCATCTCATATATAATATATATCAAATATATGTAGCATAAAATAAAACAAAACCAAAAAGACTAGATCTACTCATGCATATAGATATAGAAAACAAAAATGTGAAATGTAAGGTGTTTATATACCTTTCTGAATATCTCCTTCATTCTTTAATCTTTTTCGTGTTGAGTTGTCGTAAACCACAATGATCAATGTAGACCATCTTTAATGAAATTACATATGAAAATAAAAGGATGAAACCTCACTAAGAGATTATTAGAATTCTTGCTTTGCGCTAGCAAGGACAAGAACTCTTGTAAGAGTTAGAGAGAAAAATAGTGTGTTTGTAAGAAAAGAACCTTTCTTTTTGATTGTGTTTTACACTAAATGCATGAAAAGCATCTAAATTTTCTACACCATTTGGCCTTCCATAACCCCATCACTAATGGAAAGTTATAGGAAGTTAATGGTCATGAATAACATACATTAATGGAACTTATGGGAAGTTAATGACCATGAATAGCATGCATTAATGGAAGCCATCAACACTTGTTTCTAATCCATTCCATGCAAGGTTTTCTACCATGATCACATCACAATACAATTTTGAAACATTCTCTCATATCTTGAATCACCATTTAAGACCATTTTACTCATCCTTCGGATGACCTATTAGGTTCTTAATTATGTTGGCCACTTGAATTAACATTTAATTCAAATAAGTCAAGAGCGGTATCTAACAATACGTCATGACCCTCAATTAATCAAAAAATCAGTGGTTTGACTATGAACCATTCCATACATAATGTTTCCATGCAATTCATCCTTTCACCATCTATACCCCATTTGGTTTAGAGTATGGTCAAAGTGTTAACTCCCACTAAACTGACTACATCATATCTAGTCCAAATGATTTTAGATCTTATCCTGAGGATCTCATTACTCTATGTATCATTGAAGAATCTCTTCATGACATATATCTGCTCTAGCCAGAGACTCCCATGTAATGACCCTAACAAGAGGTCGTGAGTATCATCTCCTTCTATAAGGAGTGGTGAATCCTTTATTGGCTACTCAATTACCTCCAAATACTTCAAACTGTACCCAATCACCACCCTATGAGTAACCACTGAAAGGCACAGATGAATGGAGTCAAAGCACATGATCAGTTTCTGAAATATCCTTGAGAAACTCAAGTCAAAGGATACTTGCACTATTGCTGTGATGAAACTATCATTGACACTGGAATAAAATATCCATATGATTGTCTCATAGTAGGTCAATCCAATGTACTTACTACCCTTAGTAAGCATCCACATGTTAACCCTAAACAACTCATGTCTACAACTTATGAGATCTACTGCTTAATCTAATTAAGGAGTATAACATGTGCTAGTCTATCCAGATTAATGATATCTCATCTCATTAATCCTATGACTAAGGAAAGTTTAGATACTAACATAATTACATATGATAAGAATCTCATTATCATGATGTCATCATGATTTCCTCCATGCTATGTTTGGTATCAAGGACCTCAGTAAATCAATATAAGATCAACATCAAATCCATAAATGTATGAACATCGAAATATTATAAAATGACTTTATTAATCATAAAATGATTTGTACAATAAGTGCTAAAGGTGATTGCCTTTAGAGCACTTCTCTAAAAAACTCCCACTTGCATTAAAGTCGATTGCCTTGATATCTAATACTATAGGCATGTACATGTGACATAAAAATCTTTTGGGAAATAGGCTTAGTCAACAGATCAGCTATGTTCTAATTGTTGGGAACTCTCTCTATCTTGACATCATTTCTATCAATGATTTCTCTAATCAAATGGTAGCGCTTGAGTACATGTTTGGACTTATGATGAGACCTTAGTTCCTTCGTCTACACTATAGCCTCATTGTTGTCACAATGTAACTACACTGGGTCAGCGATGCTTGAAACCATGCGAAGTTTTATGAAGAACTTCTTAATCCAAACCACTTCCTTTACCGCTTTTGAAGCTGCAATATACTTTGCCTCTGTTGACGAATATGCAGTCCTCTCTTATTTGGAACTTTTCCAACTGACTGCACCATCATTCAGTGTCAATACATATCTATACTGGGATCTAAATCCATCTCTACTGGATTGGAAACTAGCATCAGTATACCTACTTACCACAAGACCACCTTCTTTATATACCAAGCATACATCCTTTGTTTTTCTCAAGTACTTAAGGATATTCTTGATAGCCACCCAATGAACCTCACTAGGGTCCGGCTGTTATCTACTCGTAACACTTAAAGCATACAATACATTGGGTCTAGTACATAACATAGCATATATGATTAATCCTATAGCCGAAGCATAAGGAATCAAACTTATGCGAGTCCTCTCATCTTGTGTCTCTGGACACAAAGATTTAGAGAGTGTAATCTCATGTAACATGGAAAGATAACCTCTCTTAGACTGCTTCATGTTAAACCTCTTTAACATCTTGTCTATGTATATAGACTGAGAAAGACCAAGCAACCTCTTAGATCTGTCTCTATAGATCCTTATCCCCAAAATATAAGTTGCTTCTCTAAGGTCTTTCATAGAGAAGTTCTTAGCTAACCAAAATTTGACTGATTATAAAGTTAAGACATCATTTTCTATTAACAATATGTCATCTACATACAGTACAAGGAACACGATTGCTCTCCCACTAACCTTCTTATACACACACTGCTCATCTGGATTTTGTGAGAAACCAAACTCTTTGATTGTCTTATCAAATCAGATATTCTAACTTCCGGATGCTTACTTCAATCCATAAATTGATTTCTGAAGCTTATGTACCTTTTCTCCATTAATGGATATGAAATCATCAAGTTATGTCACATAGACATCCTCGGTTAAGTTTCCATTAAGGATCAACACCTTGCCTTTGATGATAACCTTTAGTTACAAACCTAGCTTTATACGTGACTACATTACCCTCCATGTCAATTTGTTTCTTGAAAACCCATTTGCACCCTATAGGTTTTATCCCTTCGGGTAGATCAACCAAATTTCAGATTTCATAGCTTGAAGCCATTTGATAAATTCTAAACTCTTCACAACCTCTTCATAGGTGGTAGGCTTATCATCTTTTATGAGCAATAAGTCATTTAAGTTCACTTATGAGAAATCTGTATCTTTCAAGAACATGACGTATCCTAGCTGACCTATGAACTTCTTATGTGTCAAAAGGATGAACTATTGTTTCATCTTAATGAACAATAGTCTCAGGTCCAGGCAGTTAATTTGTGTCTGTTTGAGCATCTTGAACTTCCATAAGTTCAATTTTGCTCCCATTATCTTCTCTTAGAAGAAACTCTTTCTCTAAAAGGATAGCATGTTTTGAAACAAACACTTTTTGTTCCGAAACATGGTAGAACTGTTATCCTATAATTCCCTTAGGATAACTTGCAAACAGACACTTGTTAGATTTAGCTTCAAGCTTATCTGACTGAATCCACTTCACATAAACAGGACAACCCAAACTTTCATATGAGAAAGATAGGGCTTCTTGTTAGTCTATATCTTATATGAAGCAACATCTACTGACTTGGATGTGACTCTATTTAATACATAAAGAGGAGTTTCAAATGCTTAGTCCCAAATGGATTTTGGTAAATTCGCTAAACCCATCAAAGGCCTCACCATGTTTAATAAGGTTCGGTTTCTCCTATTAGCCACACTAATTGTGTTGTGGTGTGTAAAGTGGAGTCCACTGGGACAATATTCCATTATCCGTGAGATAATCCAAAAACTCTTGGCTTAAGTATTCACCACCTTGATCTTATCAAAGTGATTTAATACTTCTCCCAAGTTGTTACTTAACTTCATTTATGAATTCTTTGAACCTTTTAAAGGCGTTAGACTGGTATCCCATAAGATACACATACGCATGTCAAGAATGATCGTCAATAAAGGTAATGAAGCATACAAAACCACCTTTGGCATGTATAGACATCAGAACACATACATCAGTATGTATTAGGCCTAAAAGTCCACTAGTTCATTCAATCCCTTTCCCTTAAAGGATAACTTAGTCATTTTGCCTAATAAGTAATATTCGCATGTGTCATATTATTTATAATCAAATGACCCTAAACTACCACAATTATATAGTTTAGATATGTGTCTCTCACTTATATGGCTAAAACGACAATGCCATAAGTAAGACGATTTCACATTATATCGTTTTATTCTTTTGTTATTATTGATAATTAGAACCACATTAGACATATCCAATATGTATATACCATTGCACAATGTACCCAAAGCATATAAAATTCCATTCAAATAAAATAAACAACCATTGTTACTAAAATTTAAATGGAATCCAGCATTATTAAAACTAGAAATGGACATTACATTTTTAGACAAAGTAGGTACATAAAAACAATTATCCAATTCTAATACAAGCCCACTAGGGAGTGTGAATACATATGTGCCTACAACTAATGCAACAACTATTACTCCATTACCCACTCATAGGTCTGACTCTCCCTTATTGAGTTGTTTACTGTTCCTGAGGCCTTTCATGCCAGTACAAATTTGTGAGCCACAACTGGTATCTAATACCCATATGTTGTTATCAAAAATAGTATGAATATCGATAACATAAATACATGAAGTAGATGGGGCATCATATGCCTTCTTCTGCGTTAAGGACTTTAGATAGGCCTTGTAGTTTCTCTTCCAGTGGCCAGCCTTATCCTTGCCATAATGGAAGCAAGTTCCCTTCAAGGCAGTCTTCTTTGCTTTCTTGACACCTTCCTTAGGCCATGAGGACTTCTTCTTCTTTTAGTTCTTTTCCTTCGAGCCAGAAGAGTCCACTAGCATCATAACCTTGTCCTTCCAGACAGACGGCTCAACCGCCTTGAGCATGTTGACCAACTCAGGAATTGTGCTGGATATATTGTTCATCCGATAGTTAAGCATAAATTGTGAGTAATATCGATTAACCCCGTAAGAATTAAGTCAGTACTTAATTCTTGATTTAAAACAAAACCTAAGGAGGCTAACCGCTCGATATAGCCATTCATCTTTAGTGCATACTACACTGGAGATGTCCCCTCAACCATCTTGGAGCAGAAGAGCAATCGTAAAGTCTCAAACCTTTCAGACCTTGCTTGCTCATTAAAGAGCTCCCTAAGATGATAGACTATGGTATGAGCATCCATAGCCTCGTGCTGCTTTTGCAGCTCCAGTGACATAATGGCTAGTATAATACAACTAACCATCTCACTATCATCAAGATACTTCCTATATGCCCTCTGATCATCATCAAAAGCATCAACAACAAAGGGATCGGGAAATGGTTCTTCCAAGACATAACCAAGCTTCTCGGACTTGAGAACTATTCTTAAGTTCCTAAGCCAATCAAGGAAGTTTGGTCCGGTCAACTTGTTAGCTTCCATCAATGATCTTAGATTCACACTAGTGCTTATGGTGTTGACTCGGGTAATAGCAACCGTAAGTCAAAG
>JAOTJB010000002.1:24765980-24782096 GCA_027123815.1 Erythroxylum minutifolium
TCATTAGTTTCAGCTTCCACACCAAATCCCTACCTACCCAAAGTTTGGGGCCTAACCAACCATTGGTCATTTACAGAATAATATGCATAGGAGCCATAGAAACATTCTCTCTCTTATGATGAGGGACATATCTTTCATATATAGAAGAAGCAAGAGGAAGGTCCTATTCAGCGTGCTAAATTATTAGTTTCAATCTAGAATTCGAGCATGCTAGATAGAAATTCTCCCATAATTTTTACGTAAATTCTTATTGATGATATAAGTGGGCTTCGGAAAATTTAGAATACAAAAATCTAATTTACCAATATGCTAAAATATGTTGAAATAAGGTTTAGACTAAAGAAATAATTTGATTTAAGTAAAGGGAAAGTACAAGCTTAAAAGGGAATTTAAAATATTGAATACACAGTGTAAAAAAAACTAGAAAATAATAACAACGTGTTTTCAAAGTAGTCAAAAACTAGAAAATAATAACAACGTGTTTTCAAAGTAGTCTTATTGTTTTTCTATGTATGTCTTTCAGGTTGTATCGTGTCCTTGTTATGGTGCTGGTCAATTGTTAATGTTTTGTTAACTTCAGATAGTTTTTCTCACCTCTCACGTTCTAGCTAACTTCTTGCCACTATTTTTATCTTCAAACTTAAGCATCTCTTTCGTAACTTCTTATCTTGTAGCACACTTTGCCATGCTTCTCCATTGTGTCCGTTACTTATTTTTCACGTTCAACATCCTCATTCTAGATTTTTTTCATCCATACCCACTTATTCTCTAACTAAACGTCCACTGGGCTTCCATATTTTGAGCTCGTTTCACTTGTAAGCCTACTGAGTTTAATTAATTTCAGCCTATCAACAAACTTGTATTTTAATAAAAAATTAAAATTAGAAATATACTTTTTATCCTCAAGAATATGATTACTTTCGGATAGTAATTTCTTTACGACTCTACAGGACTCTCAAAACAATTATCAATTTGTAATTTGTTTCATCTAGTATATGCCCCTTTTGGGATAGAAGATTCCGAGATGGAGCCTATTGTCATCTAAGGCTTGTTTGATTGGATTCAGTTCTAGCTACCAAAATTGTCCATTTTAATCTCTGGACCTTATTTTTCTTAAAGATTGATTTTCTGATTATTTTACTAGTTGAGGTTGGTTGATTATTTATATGGTTCAAAGACTTAATGATTCTCGATTAGCTAATAGAAAAAACATGAAGACATAATTATAGGAAAATAGCAAAGGTAACGATAGTATGAGAAGAAAAGAACATCAGAAATGTGTATGTATGGAGAAGGATTATCCACACGAATATAGTAGGCACTGGTACTTAGCTTGCATGGAAATGGAACTTAACAACAGCGACTATAAGCAAATAAACATATAATATAATTAATGATTGACGGTAAAAATAGGACTGAGGACGGCGTGAAGAGAGTAGAGAAGCAGCAGAAAGTAGATAACTGCTGCAGCAAAACCAGCGACAAGGGAAATGGTAACTTGGTCACAGAAGTGAGGAACTTGTCCACACACGGGCAGCCAACCAGCATGACTGTTCCCTTTCTTCCCCACTTGGGCTATTGCCAAAGCAGCAGATATACTGGATGTCAGTAACACTGTTGTTACCTGTAATTAATTGTCATTACTTCATTGCAAACGTTTTTTCTGTTATATATGCACATAATACAATAATGCTGATGTCATAAATTTGAAAATTCACCAATTCCACTTAGCCGTACCTCAAATTTCTATGAAATTTCACATACTTCAGGATTCTTGTCTTACCACATCAATAATGTTATCTGGTGTTCATATGCCACTTCAATATATTTCCTCTCGTTAAACAGAAAGTGGTTTATCATTACTATTGGAATATTTAAAAATTAAATAAGATGACTAAAAAACTTTGGCAATCTGTTCTAAAAATAAAGTTTATACTTGAGAAAAGGTTTTTCCTACAAAAGCCAAAGTTTGCTGCAGACCATTAATCATTAAAATCTCAATACGGGCTTTCCTCTGGAGGTTGTTATGACTGTGAAGAATCATTAGAAACCTTCTTGGTGAAAGCTACTAAAACCACGATCTAACGTAAAACTAGTCTACATTAATATCCATTGACCTTTCATGCAAATATTCGAACATCCACTTCTTTTATCTTCAGGATCTTTAATGTAATCCCACATTCCACACATGTACTTATAAATAGACACTCGAGAAACCTAATAGATAAAAATTAGCGTTAAAGATTAGATTACCATGTCCATGATAATAACTGAGTGCCCAAAGATGCTTTTGGAGGAAAGAAAGATGACAATGAGGCTATAAACACCGGCGATTGCTTCCGCGATCACGAAATACCTGCATGCATATAGATTAACCAGATCAGTGTGTTACTATAAACAAAAAACCAACGATCATAATCATGGTAATAGCTGGATTGAGAACTCTCACTTGAATGCGGGAGTGTTGCTGTATTTAGCAGTGAAGGTCAAGTTCAAAACTTTGGCAGAGTCGTGGGTGTCCACCATGATAACCACGGCCACCACGGTTGCAGCTAATGCTAGAAGCCTCAGAACAATGGTGAAAGCCTTTTTAATCTTGCCCATGGGGATGTTTTCTCTTCAAAGTCTCTAGGAAGTTAGAAAAAATGGAAGCTCTGGACACAAACCAGGATGCTCACCCCAGTTTAAGTAAAACAAGACCAAGTCGTGTCTAGACAAGACAGATAAAAGGTTGGTAGGTGCACTTGTTTCGTATAGGATCATTCAAGTGGAAGTGTTCGGTAACCGGTCAAATGCAAGAAGTCGTACCAGCAAAGGAAGTATATGACCTGTGACAAGAAAAAGACAACTTTTAGAATAGTAAATTTGGGATTTTTATCATGTTCACGTACATTTACCCTAAGAAGCCGGTTGTAAGTCAATTTTCAGCATTTGGCAATTATTATTTGAGAGTCTGTTGAACTAAACACGTATAGATTTTACCATTTGAGGCCACGTAGACGTCTGAGTTTTGTACTTACGGTCTCTTCCCGATAAGGCAACAAAAGATGACACTGTTTCTGCTTTTTCGAGAGGGCAAAGGCCAAAGGAAAAGGGCTGTCTTTCTAAATGTCAGTCATACGATTTGTATGACGTTAAATACTTCCTATCAAATTATTTTAATAAAAAATATGTAACTAATTGTTAAATGTATCTTAATCTTCAACCTTATCTTTTAGATGTAACATGTTATAGGAGCTTAGTTACATATCCCGGGTCAAATGTGAAAGGGAAATAAACGAAGAAATGAGAAAAATATTTAATTTCAGTTCTATAACTTAAAACGAGCTTTCTGAGGTTGAAAAGAGCGCGAATCTATTCCCACTATAATGCCGAATTTTCTAAGCCATTTTGTATTAGTCTGTACTTTAAGATACTACTGTATATTAATATATACATGGTTATATATGTGTTCAAAAATGTATTATTTGAATCCTTTCGGTATATATTATAGTGATATATAATGTTATATGCCCTTACATAAACTTAGAGTTTATCAGTATACGAAATCTTGGAAATTTATGATATATAAGTTTCTAATTATGTAAAACTGAATCCATTGGATGAATATGGCCATGATGTGTGTTATAATGCCTTATAGGTGATTAGAGATGAATTATAGACTTATTGGACACTTAGAAAGCTTAATTTGCATAGTTGATGTATTAAGGACTTATTTACAAGCTGTTAAAAGTTAAAAGACTTAAATGCAATTTTTCAATTATTGGAGGACCAATATGTAATTTTATAAAGTTGAGGGGCTTAATTATAATTGGAAAAAGTCTGAGGACCAAAATGAAAATAAAAGTTTTGGTCATTCTCAAATTTTAGGCTTAATTGCAAATTTAGGAAAATTTGGAGGGTATAATGATAATTTCACATAAACTAAGAGCAAAAAGGTAAATTCACCATGTTTGGTCAGAGAAGAGTCAAAATCTAGATCTTTCTTCATTGTGTGGCCATGCACCCTTCGTTAAACATTAGAAACACTTTGTTTTAATTAAAAGAAAGGAGAAGAAAAGAGAAAAGAGGAGGAGAAGTGGAGTTTCGACTATCACCCACCTTTTACCATTTGTTTTTAATTCTTTAACCCAAACCTAAGTATTCTAAGGTAATTTGGGGTCAAAGAACTCAAACCTATCATTAGATTTGAGAAATTCTCAAAGGATTTGAAGATATCACTAAAGCTAAGTTTAGGTAAATTTTGCCTCATCTCTTTCTACATTATAATTTTGAGTTTGGTGTTAAGATATGTTGTTCTCCATGCTTGAATATGCATGAAATATGGTTTAAATGAATGAAATGAGTTATGGAGAAGTTTCCTTAAGCCAAAATCGAAATGCCCTTTTCTTTGGTGAAAGTTTGTGAAATTTTGAATATCTTTCAAAATTAATGGTTCAAATGAATTCTATGGTGTTAATTTTGTATGTATAATGTGAATTGATGAAAAAAAAAAGGAAGATGTATATGGAAATAAGGCTTGGCCGAAATTATGGGGGAAGAAATGAATTAATATGATGAGTGGTATAATTATGATGAATATGGATTAAATGAGGGGGATTGGAGTTAATGGAGTGGTGAAATGTATTGTTGTTTGAAAGTACTTGTTATGTACTAAGATTGGAGCATGAATTATTATGATAAAGTCTTGAAAATATAACTTGAAAGTAATGCACATTAGGTATTTGATAAAATGCCTAAGTGAACTTGGCTTAGGATTTAAGGATTTTAATGATGTGCATTGGAAAGAGGCTTTCATGTTTACTTAGAGTAAACTTGAATTGTTGCTTAGATTGATAAGTATTGACCTAATGTGTTAAAATAAAAATGTGCTCAATTATGCTTTGAAATGTGTAAGTATTAGATCAAGGCATTAAATGCCTTGAAAAATGCAAAAGAAAGTTTATATGAATAATAAGAGTTGAGTTTTATACACTTATGTGATGGTGTGTAAATATGAGTTATATGTTTGAGTAATAAGTACATTACATTTGTATGTATAAAGGCTCAAGAGCTGTGGATCAAGAAGTTCGTACAGAGGATTAGTGAAATCAAAGGAGTGTACACCTTCTTTCAAGGTGAGTTGGGAAAACATGTCTCTCAAATGGGATTAGGGCAACCCAAGCATGCATAATGACTTATATGTGAATTTTGAACCTAGGTAATGCATAATAAATTTTATCCTTAAATAGATGGTAGTATATTTGTGTATTTAATAAATAACATTTTTTTGAATAACTCTTTGCACCTGGAGTGTAACTGATGTTTTTATTACATATTTTGAGGAATGATATTAACTTACACTTGAAGTGTAAAGGACAATGTTATATTTATTTTTTTAAACTACATTTTTGAATAACTTTGCATTTGAAATGAAAAAGATAATTTTCATTGTATAGTCGGGTTAAGGGTACCGTGAGTATCCTTAGCCTGGGTATGCGGCAATTGTTATGTGCCCAATGTAATTCTGGGTCGTGACAGCCACCTTTATGAAAATTGGTCACCGAGACGCGGTCAACATCTTTCTATTATTTTCTCAAAATATAAGTTTTTTTAACGGATCAGAGAATCCGTATGCTTACGAATGATATAAGCAATTGCAAGAGACCTTAACTCTTATATATTTAACTTTTATAGTGAGAAAATCCATTGATGTTAATAGTAATTATATTTAACTTAATAGATATAATAATAATTACCAATAAATTATTCATCTACAAAATAATTCTTCCAATACAAATCAACTATTTATTTGATTGAATACATAAATTACAAGAAAATTATTTCATAATTGAATAAATAAAAAAATTGACAATCATAATCAATAATATCATAACAAATTATTTTTAAATAATATATTCAACACGCAAATAAAAGAGCCAACGATGGTAAGTATTGTGTGCAAATATGCTTCGGTACTTGAATCATTATATTAAATATCAAAATTTTAATAATGAAAAATTGAAATTAAATAAATATATATATAAAGAAAGAAGTAGGAAATGGAAGAAAAGATGTCACTTACGATGAGATGATGCTTGCTACTATCAAGAGAGTACGTAACATAGACGCTTACCGTATAACAGTTCATTACAAGAAAAAAGAATGAATAAAAATGTTAAATTAAGTGTGTTTTCTCTTTTATATCACTGAATTTCAAATCATCAGAATATTTAATATGATTATAATTACAAATTTGTAACGATATAATTAAATTTAAAAATAAAAACTGAATTATTTATCATCATGTATCTAAAATAACTAATATTATGATTGAAAAGTTATCAAAATAATTTCTCCGTTCTCTTTTTTATATAATTAGGTTATATATTTATTTTGTAAAAAAAGTGAATCTTCTTTCCCCGATATTTAATATATTAAATTAATTTTAATTCTATCTCTTATCATTTCTAATAAAATATATTTGTATTTTTTAAGATTTGTACTAAATTTTAAAATAGACCTTTAAATTTGATAATATTAAAAATAATATTCATTAAATTAAACTATTTGAGTTTAGATTCACAAATGTCTTTCTTTACGTTAAAATATGTGTAAACTCTATATATTTTACAATCATTTCCCAAACAACATTATTTTAACATGCATTGGAAAAGGGTTCAATTATATAGCATTTATTTAGTAATTATTAGTTGTCATGTTTCACTTTAGTGTGATTGTTGTTGTTAGTTATAATGTTATTAAATAATAATAACAATAATAATAATAATAATAATAATAATAATGACGATGATAATGATAACTATAATGACAATGATAACTATAATAATTACTAATAATTATATAAAACCTTTTTCATTTTAAAAAATGCCTTGCTTATGTTAGGAATCAAACGTTGAGAAGCTGATGAGATTCCAAAGGTGGGTTGTTCAGTGGATATGTCAAGGTCCACACCGATAAACACAACAATTGTACTGCCACCAGAAATGGCCATATGTACAAGTTTAGCCAATTCAGTCTTAGATGGGCTACGAAAATTTAAAATAGTGAGCTTTGTGAACACATGAACCAAACGATGTTTTCTACCAAGTTTTTGGCATTAGGAAGCATAGTCACCTGCATGATAGCTAATAGTGCAGAGCATTACACGGTTGACAGGTGTTTTAGGTGTCTGTCAACGCTAGCTTGTTTCGGATGTTTACCAGTGTTGTGAGTCGAGCCTTACTTAATGGATGCTTATTTGTTTAGTTCAACCAAATTTGGACTTTAGAAATATTAGTTGTATTCGTAGATAAAAAAAATGAAGTTGTGGGTCACCATATACACTATAAAATCTTATTCTTTTCATATTTAAAGATAACTTTGAGAGATATAAATTACATGAGACTTGAACACACGATAATAGAAGAGTTTTAAAGTTTAAATAGCTTTTATCAATTATAATTTTATTAAAGTTTGATTTCCAGAAATTTTTTAGGAATAATATTATTGTGTGTGTGTGTGTATTTGTACTCAATTTTAGAAGTTAGTAGAAGTCTTTTGAGAGAGCTTTAGAAAAAGCTAAAAGAGCTAGATAAGCTAAAGTTGTCATGTGAGGTGTTCTTGAGTGAGAGAACCTAAAACTTTTATCGTTTGTATCTTGTTATTTGATTTAGTGAATTTTATTATCAGTTTGTCCCGTAATTTTTACTTCTACATTAGAGATCTTTTCACATTAAAATCATGTATTTCTAATTTTTTATCTATCTTTATTATGTGAGTAGTTTGTTGTTGGTTGATTTATCTCAGAGATCTTATGAGCATTATTGCTTGAAACCCCAAATTAGAGCCTTTGGTATAGAGATTGACAATAACTCTATGATGAAGTAGAAGTTTGCCAACTACTCAATATGGAGAATGATGAAAGAACTCATGTATTGTAAAGATCTCTATGATCCAACTAATGCTACAAAAGTGTAAGATACGGTGTTCCATCTAAATCAGAGAATATGAATAATTAAAAGTGAGAGAAGATGAGCGAAAGACCTTGGGATGGTGAATTGATATCACTATCTTTAATCATGTATCCCAAAAGATATGTTGATCATTATTTAAAGTAGCTGAACCCATCATGAGTTAGTGATAAATATGAAAATTAAGAAAAGGTTTCAGTTACTTATAATAAGCCAACTCGAATTATAGTTTAAAACTTGATGTACTTATCGAATTATAATTGTATAGAAAATTGTTATTATTCTTTATTGTTAAAAGATAAAAGGAAAAAAAGTTTTTTAATAAATTAGCTTAAAACAAAAACATAACTAAAAAATAATGCCACATTCTCCTTTCTTAATGTTTCAAAAGAATTGTCAATTATTTTTCTTCAAAATTTGAGAGAATCATATAAAATTCATTTAACTATTAAGAATTAGACAAAACTCATCATTGATTAATTTTCGATGGAGGAGTAAAGACGCCTTAAAGGAACTAATATCATAATTTATAGTAAATGCAATTTAAGCTAAAATACAAAGGAATATATCTAATTTTTTTACTTATGTTTACTAAATGTATGCTTATATATTTTAGACATGCTTCTAGGTTGTATTATTATATTTTCTACCAATAAAATAATACTTATGGTAAAAAATATGGAAAAGAAAATTGATTTTATTAGTTAAAAAGAGCATTGACATGATAATAAAAGATATGCTGAATTTGCATGAGATATATTTCATCAACAAGGATGTATGATAGCAGATTCTTTTTCATCGAATTGTACTTAGCACAAAATAAAGCTAAGTTAACCTTCCAAACAAACTCAAGAAAAGGAAATTTTTATAAGATAAATATTTCCATCGTTGTGACTATGACTAACCAATCAAAGGATTTATTTTATGTTCCAGTTAGACCAACTATAAGAGATAAAGTTTAAGAAAGTTCAGAGGTATACGACTACTAATGACATATGGATCAATCAATCTAATTTCTTTTATCAAGACTTACTAACTATTTTAGGCTTTGTTTAATAATATTTGGGCTATACTTTTACTTATGTTTGATATTATTTAGTGGTTATGAACTAGTTTCTTGGTTTAAGTAAAACTAGAAGTTAAAGTTCTAATTAAAATAGCATGTTAGTGTTATAGCTTAAGTAGTATTAGTATCTTAGAGTTCCAAATGATGTAGTATTAATAGTTAGTTTTTCAATTGAAGTATGAATGATATGTAACTCTATGTTAAGGGAGATGAATTTCATCAATATGATACATAGAATTTTGAGATTTCCTTAGATTATTCCAAATAGAGAGAGTGTTTTTCATCCTTTATTCTTCACTAAATTAATTCAAAATATATCAAAGTTTACTTTGCGGCATTCCAACATTCCTTAGATTTTTCCAAATCAAAACAGCTCCAAATTGCTCCAAACTTATCTAAACTCATTACTTTTTGCTAAGTGAGTGAAAAGACCTAGAACAAAATATAAGCAACTTAATTACAAAAATAAATAAAAATTCTTAAATAAACAAAACGAATGTTTTAAATATGAGACTAAAAATATGACTAAAATACTACTTATCAATAATTTTAGAAACCTCAATTATAGTAGTAAACTTGACATGCTAAGATACAACTCATTTATTACTTGTAGATATTTGCCTAAGTTCTTTCTTCATTTGAATGAAATGGTAAAGTGATAAGAAAATCAATTATAAATCTTATAATAAAATGTATTGTATAAGGAGTGTAATAAAAAGAATTATACTTTTTTAAAACTTTTACCTTGCTACTTTATAAACATCATTGTTAGTGATAAACTATACAATATGTTATAGCCTAATTTCATTTACATCATAAAAATTTTCTAGTTGAGTATTAACATTTCTTAGAAGACTCAATATACCAATTGACTTCAAAGATATTATCCTCATTATAGAAGAAAAATAAAAATTTATAATGGTTTATATCTCCTAGTTATCCAACCAACGCATAAGCTTGAACATCCATAAGTTATGCAAGTCTTTTTTTCACTCAACAGGGTTGCTCAAAAGATTACTGCTATAGTCATCAATTGAAAGAATTTTAAATCGTAGACCATTAGAAGTAATAACTTCCATCTTATGTTGATAATAGGAAGATTGGACAACATTAAATGACATATATGCACCATACCACCATCTAACTTTTGTCATTTTTTTAATTTATGAACTGCTTTGGATTGTTATGCACCATAGAGAAGGTTAAGCCCTATAATTTATTCATGGAGCAAGAAATTAGGCAATTGTCTTCTTCTCTTCCTCCTATTAGTTATGATTGCATCAACCCATTATTCTCGAGTTAGTATACTATCTTTAGTATTGTTAATAGTATCATCATTACTGTCGAATGAACTATTACTATCAATTTCATAGCTAATTACCATTCTTCTATCTTTTTCATGTTAATTTTTTATCTTTCATTTGACATTATGACTATTTTTTTGTATAGTTCCATATCACTTTTAATCTCAGCTAAATATTTTTTAACCTATCGATTCGCCCGTCTTGCAATTATTTTTCAAGAAAGAAGCATATAATATCGATTTTTATATTAGGAACCAAATTTGCATAAACTTAAGTTAAATTATCGAATCTTTATAAAGAGGTTGAAATGTAAGGAATGCTTGAACTTCCTTCAATTTAGTTATAAAAATGCGTGTAGAACTATATAAAAAAGAAAACAATAATGTAATATCAAAATAAAGTTTATCTAATTATTCATTACGTGAGTTTACTATACCTTTTCCTTTCTTTTCATAAAGAATATAAGGTACATCAAATTTTAAAAAATCCATTAATTTTGCTTAAAGATGAAGCATTAAGCCAGAATTAGGAGATGGGATTTCAATACGTTCTAAATTCTTCTGTTGCATCACTGATAACTTGCTTGATAATTAAATGTTTCATTTTTTGTGAAAAGGATGTAAAAGAAACATATTCCAATGTCTTTCTTTTCTTATTTACAAACCATTTTAAGTTTCAGTTTCTATACTTTTGTCACATCACTCCTTATACCATTTTTATTAATACTAAACAAATTTTATAACTTTGGCAAAAACTCATTAAAGGTTTATATATTTCTCGATGCAATCCAAAGTCAATAAACAAAGTCCAATTTTTTCGAATTTGAGTTAAATTCAAACTTAATAAAAAAATTGAGATTTGAGTCAAGACACTCAAATAAGCTCTAACTCGGGCCCAACCTGCCAAAACTCAACCTGTACTTAAATTATGGTTATGCTTCAAGGCATGTTTAAACCTATTAAAATTTATAAGCATCGGATCGGATCTAAGCTATTATCAAGCTTATACATCACTCATTTAATCACTCAATGATTGAATTCTAATTAATTTGGTAAATTAATTAGGAATGTTAATGGGCAGAGCAGGGCCTGACTGTGAGCTAGGGTAACCTGCTGGCTGACTTATGACCCAACTAATAGTTTATATAAATTAGGCAACTAATTTATTCATTAATTAGTAATGTAATTACTTATGTAACCTTGTACATTAACTATATATATGAAATCATCCTATCGCCCTCGGTTGAGGACTCTTTCACAAACTCTAGCATGGTATCAGAGCTAGGTTTCTTTTATAAAATCTCTCTCTTTCTTTTACCCTAGGTGCTGCACCTCCAAGCAGCCACTCCTTCTCCTTCTTGGCCGCCGCCTCCATGCTTCCACCGTGTGCTGTGTCATCTCTATTCCTCCTTGCTCTAGTTCAGCCGTCTGCCAGCCTCCTCATCCTCTATGGCTAGCGATAAAAGCAAGGACAAGGAGACTTCTTCTCCTTCAGGTAAAGAAAAATTGCACCTTGTGTTTACTGTCTCCAACATCAAGGAAAAGTTCGCTTCATCCTTGACAATCAGACAGTACAGTATGATCATTGGGCTGAGTTTTTCCATCTTCAAACTGATGCTTATAATGTAAGTGATCACCTTGACTCCTCTCCTTCTTCTGATTCAACTACTAAGGATGATCTTTAATGGAAGACTATTGATTCTGTTGTTTTACAATGGATTTATTCGACAATATCTGATGACTTGGTCAAATCAATTTTCACACCCAACCAATCTACACATGATGCTTGACTAAAGCTTCAACATTTGTTTCGTGATAACGAGGGTGCTAGGGCTGCAGACCTTGAAGAAGAGTTCGTCTCTACAAGACTTGAACATTGTGCCTCTTTGGATACTTACTGTACACGTCTCAAGGGCTTGGCGGATCGACTAGGTGCAGTTGGGTGCTCGGTGTCTGATATGCGGTTAGTGTTGCAACTTACCAATAGTCTCTCATCAGCTTATCGTACTGTGGTCACAATAATCCAGCAGCAGAAACCCTTGCCATCATACCTGACTGTCGTCTCCATGCTTCATTTGGAAGCCAAACATGTCACTCGCCATGAATCTAGCGGCAACTCCACAGCCTCAGTTTTGGTCACCATATCACAACCACTTGCCTCTTCGACCTCTTCAAACCGTGGGGGAGGTGGTGGTGGTAAGCGACGGAATGGTAAGAAAAATACGCAGAACAAAGGGAATGGCGGCGGAAACAACAGCTCCAAAAATGCCACAACTGCGCCCATCGTAGCCCCCTTGCAGCCATAATGGCCTCCTTCACCGTGGTTTCTGCAGTGATACTCGAGACAGTGGGCACCACCACCTTGCCCATATCTGACATACCCAGGTTAGGCCCCACCCCCTGCTACCCGGTCTGCCACGGGTCTTCTCGGTCCAGCACCTGTCGTGTGCCCTACCACCGCCAGCCATGCTTTTGCCGCTACTTTAGGTGATGATCAATGCCTTACAGATGTAACCCAAGCTTTTAATGGCATGACCTTGCAGCCTCCGGGATATCAGTGGTACATGGACACAGGTGCCACGTCTCATTTGACCTCTCATCCAAGTACATTGTCTTCTGTTTCTTCTTCTAGTCCTATTAATAATATGATTGTCAAAAATGGCATGTTTATTCCTGTGTGTGGTTCCGGACAGCAGACCATAGGATCCTCAACCCGACCCCTTACCCTAAAAAATGTCCTCATTGCACCACATATTATCAAGAACTTAATTTCCGTACAGCAATTTACTATTGATAACAATGTGTCCATTGAGTTTGACCCAACCGGTTTTTCTATGAAGGATCTTCGCTCGGGGACACTCCTGCTGAGGAGCAATAGTTTGGGGGACCTCTACCCTGTTCAAACCTCCAGCACCACATCTCATGTCACTCCACAGTTGTTTGTTGTGCTCTCCTCTACAGTCTGGCACAGCCATCTAGGTCATCCTGGTCGTCATGTTTTGGATTTTCTTAGGAGTCAAAAATTTTATCAGTTGTAATACAGACACTTCATCACATTTATGTCATTCTTGTCAAGTTAGTAAACACATACGCTTACCTTTTTCTGAGTCTCAAAGTTGTACCGCTTCACCTTTTGATATTGTTCATAGTGATCTTTGGACTTCTCCTATTCCCAGCAAATATGGTTTTAAATACTATCTCTTATTGCTTGATGATTATTCTCATTTCTTATGGGTTTATCCTCTCAAGTTTAAGTCCGAAGTGTTTATGAAGTTCAAACAGTTCAACAGCTTTGTCCAAACTCAATTCTCTTGCTCCATTAAGTCGTTTCAATATGACTTAGGGGGTGAGTTAACAACACTTCATTTCATGACTATGTAGCTAAGTGTGGCTTTGTCTTTCTTTTTGCCTGCCCCCAAACTTCCTCTCAAAATTGTAAGGCTGAACGTATGATTCGACACATTAATGACATATTTTGCACTCTCCTCACTCATGCTTCCCTTCCTCCTAGTTTTTGGGTTGAAGCCCTCCTCATGGCATTCTATTTGCACAACATCCTCCCCACTAAAGTCCTCCATAATCAAGTTCCCACTATGATTCTCTATCATCGTAGACCGTCCTATGCTCATCTTCGAACTTTCGATTATCTGTGCTACCCCAATCTCTCTGCCACTGCTCCCTATAAACTTGCACCTCGTTCCTCTCCTTGTGTCTTCCTGGGTTTCCCCACTCATCATCGAGGGTATAGATGTCTTGACTTAGAGACTGGACGGGTTCATCTATCTCGACATGTTACCTTTGATGAGTCAGTTTTCCCCTTTGCCAGCGGTGTGTCTGTCTCTCCTCCAGCTTACCGGTCCCTTGACCCTAACTCGAGTCTTCACACCGGTGTTCTCACTGACTACTTTGATATCACCCCTACCTCGGCTTCCGCTACCAATGCTCCTCCTGAGCCTTCGTCTACCCGTCCCCCTCATGCATGGGGTATCACTTATGTTCGCCGGCCACGACCATCCCCTATTCCACCTACACATACCGCCACTACCTCTGGGCCTCCCCCTTCTGCACCCATCATTCCATCCACTTTGCCACCCACCTCACCTCCCATGACTACCCGCTCCAAACATGGTATCCACAAGCCCATAACTCGCCTGAACTTACATGTTCAAAATCATACCCCCATATCTCCCTTACCTGGTTCTCATGTGTCTGCTCTCCGGGATCCACACTGGAAACATGCTATGGACGATGAATATGGGGCTATGGTTAAAAACCATACTTGGGACTTGGTACCACGTCCAGATGGTGTGCTTATATTGCAGTCTATGTGGTTGTTTCGGCACAAATATCGGTCTGATGGTACTCTACAGCGCTATAAGGCGCGCTTGGTTGCGAATGGAAAGTCTCAGCTAGTTGGTGTGGATTGTGAGGAAACTTTCAGTTCAGTCATCAAACCGGCCTCTATTCGCGCTGTTTTGACTATTGCTGTTTCACGCTCATGGCCTATACGTCAGTTTGATGTTAAGAATGCTTTCCTTCATGGTGACTTGAAGGAAACAATATACATGCATCAGCCGCCGGGTTATCGGGATCCTCACCATCCCGATTATGTGTGTCTCTTACGGAAGTCTCTTTATGGTCTTAAGCAGGCTCCTCGGGCTTGGTTTCAGCGGTTTGCCACCTTTCTCACTGCCAGGGTGGGTTTCACCAGCTGTACTTGTGATGAATCTTTGTTTGTCTATTCCCAGGGATTAGATCTTGCTTATTTGCTTCTGTACGTTGATGACATTATTATTACTGGGTCCACTGATGCTCTTGTGCAGAAAATTGCCTCAAAATTGTCTGCTAAGTTCGCTATGTCTGATCTTGGCCCTCTTCATCATTTCCTGGGTATCGCTGTCACTCATGACTCCACTGGTCTTACCTTATCTCAGCGTTAGTATGCTTTGGAGATTCTTGAGCATGCCTCTATGTCTGCCTGTAAGCCAGTTGCTACTCCGGTTGAGGTAGGTGCTAAGCTCTCTGGTGGCTCGGGGCTATCGATTTCTGATCTGACATTGTATCAAAGTTTGGGGGGTGCTCTTCAGTATCTTACCTTCACTCGCCCAGATATTTCTTTTGCAGTCCAGCAGGTATGCCTGTTTATGCATGATCCTCGTGAGTCTCACTTTCATGCGTGGAACTCTTGATTTTGGGTTTCGGATCACTGCTACAGCTACTACTGGGCTCCAGGCATACACAGATACGGATTGGGCTGGGTGCCCCAACACACATCAGTCCACATCTGGCTATTGTGTGTTCTTAGGTAACAACTTGCTCAGTTGGTCTTCTAAGCGTCAGGTCACGGTGTCCCGCTCCAATGCTGAAGCTAAATATCGTGGTGTGGCTAATGTTGTTGTTGAGACTAGTTGGGTTCGTAATCTTCTCTTGGAACTTTGGGTTTCCCTACCGCATGCTACCATGGTCTATTGTGATAATGTGAGTGCGGTTTATCTATCTGGTAATCCCGTACAGCATCAGTGTACGAAGCACGTGGAACTTAATATTTATTTTGTTCGCGAGAAGGTTCGAATGGGGCAGATTCAGATTCTTCATGTTCCGGTTGATTATCAGTACGCGGATAACTTTACTAAGAGTTTGCCTCGTCATTTGTTTGAGTGTTTCCGGTCCAGCCTGAGTATTCGTTGTTCTCCCGCTCTGACTGCGGGGGTGTAATAGTGTATATAAATTAGGCAACTAATTTATTCATTAATTAGTAATGTAATTACTTATGTAACCTTGTACATTTACTATAT
>JAOTJB010000002.1:24784828-24808185 GCA_027123815.1 Erythroxylum minutifolium
CAAACTCAATTCTCTTGCTCCATTAAGTCGTTTCAATGTGACTTAGGGGGTGAGTTCGACAACACTTCATTTCATGACTATGCAGCTAAGTGTGGTTTTGTCTTCCGTTTTGCCTACCGCTAAACTTCCTCTGGTAGGGTTGAACGTATGATTCGACGTATTAATGACATATTTCGCACTCTCCCCACTCATGCTTCCCTTCCTCTTAGTTTTTGGGTTGAAGCCCTCCTTATAGCAATCTATTTGCACAACATCCTCCCCATTAACGTCCTCCACAATCAAGTTCCCACTACGATTCTCTATCATCGTATACCGACATATGATCATCTTCGAACCTTCAGTTGTCTGTGCTACCCTAATCTCTCTGCCACTACTCCCCATAAACTTAGACCTTGTTCCTCTCCTTGTGTCTTCTTGGGTTTCCCCGCTCATCATCGAGGGTATAGATTTCTTAACTTAGAGACTGAACGGGTTTATATATCTCGACATGTTACCTTTGATGAGTCAGTTTTCCCCTTTGCCAATAGTGTGTCTGTCTCTCCTCCTGCTTATAGGTCCCCCGACCCTGACTCGAGCCTTCACATTGGTGTACTCACTGGCTACTTTGATATCACCCTTACCTCGGCTTCCCCTGCCCATGCTCCTGCCGAGCCTTCTTCTACCCATCCCTCCCATGCATGGGGTATCACCTATGTTTGCCAACCACGGCCATCCCCTGTTCCACCTACACACACCGGCACTACCTCTTGGCCTCCCCCTACTACACCCATCATTAGACCCACTTTGCCACCCGCCTTACCTCCCATGACTACCCGCTCCAAACATGGTATCCATAAGCCCATAACTCGTCTGAACTTACACGTTCAAAATGATACCCCCATATCTCCCTTACCTGGTTCTCATATGTCTGCTCTCCGGGATCCACACTGGAAACATGCTATAGATGATGAACATGGAGCTATGATTAAGAACCATACTTTGGACTTGGTACCAAGTCCAGATGGTGCGAATATATTGAGGTCTATGTGGTTGTTTCGGCACAAATATCGGTCTGATGGTACTCTACAACACTATAAGGCACACTTGGTTGTGAATGGGAAGTCTCAGCTAGTTGGTGTGGATTGTGAGGAAACTTTCAGTTCAATCATTAAACCGGCCTCTATTCATGTTGTTTTGACTATTGCTGTTTCACGCTCATGGCCTATGCGTCAGCTTGATGTTAAGAATGCTTTTCTTCATGGTGACTTAAAAGAACGGTATACATGCATCAGCCGTCGGGCTATCTGGATCCTCACATCCCGATTATGTGTGTCTCTTACGGAAGTCTCTTTATGGTCTAAAGCAGGCTCCTCGAGCTTGGTTTCAGCGGTTTGCCACCTTTCTCACTGCTAGGGTGGGTTTCACCAGCTGTACTTATGATGAATCTTTGTTTGTCTAATCCCGGGGATTGGATCTTGCTTATTTGCTTTTGTATGTTGATGACATTATTATTACTGGGTTCACTAATGCTCTTGTGCAGCAAATTGTCTCACAGTTGTCTACTAAGTTTGCTATGTCTGATCTTGGCCCTCTTCATCATTTCCTGGGTATCGCTGTCACCCGTGACTCCTCTGGTCTTACCTTATCTCAGCGTTAGTATGCTCTGGAGATTCTTGAGTGTGCCTTTATGTCTAACTGTAAGCCTGCTGCTACTCCTATTGAGGCAGGTGCTAAACTCTCTGGTGGCTCAAGGCTGTCGGTTTCTGATCCGACGTTGTATCGGAGTTTGGCGGGTGCTCTTCAGTATCTTACCTTCTCTTGCCCAAATATTTCTTTTGCAGTCCAGTAGGTATGCCTATTTATGCATGATCCTCGTGAGTCTCATTTTCATGCGTTGAAACGGATTTTGCGGTATGTTCGTGGAACTATTGATTTTGGGTTTCGGATCACTGCTACAGCTACTATTGGGCTCCAGGCATACACAGATGCGAATTAGGTCGGGTGCCCCGACACACGTCGGTCCACGTCTGGCTATTTTGTGTTCTTAGGTGACAACTTGCTCAATTGGTCTTCTAAGCGTCTGGTCACGGTGTCCCGCTCTAGTGCTGAAGCTGAATATGGTGGTGTGGCTAATGCTGTTATTGAGACTGGTTGGGTTCGTAATCTTCTCTTAGAACTTCGGGTTTCCCTACTGCGTGCTACCTTGGTCTATTGTGATAATGTGAGTGTGGTTTATCTATCTGGTAATCTCGTACAAAATCAGCGTACGAAGCAGATGGAAATTGATATTTATTTTGTTCGAGAGAAGGTTCGAATGGGGCAGATTCGAGTTCTTCATGTTCCGGCTGATTATCAGTACACGGATATCTTTACTAATGGTGTGCCTCGTCATTTGTTTGAGCGTTTCAGGTCCAGCCTGAACGTTTGTTGTTCTCCCGCTTCGACTGCAGAAGTGTAATAGTGTATATAAAATAGGCAACTAATTTATTCATTAATTAGTAATGTAATTACTTATGTAACCTTTACATTAATTATATATATGAAATCATCCTATGAGCCTCAGTTGAGGACTCTTTCACAAATTCTAACACGACAAGTTGGAATGGGTTAATTCGTGCGGGCTGGGCTAACTCGACCTATCTTATATTTTTTTAAAAAAATAAAAAATGACAATATTTTTGAAATAATAATTAGGCCATAGGTAGAGCCGAGTCAGGTTGACTACTTTTAATTCGTAAATCGCCTATGACTCGGGTCGTGCTAAATTTGACATCTCTAAACTTAATCTACACCTTTTTCGTAAATGACCATAGGGCATAAATTTGAAAGGGAAAAAGGATATAAGAAAACAACAGCCTATAAAAGGCAAAAAGGCCAACTAGCTACTTTCGTCGTAATTGAAGGCCTGTAACGACGCCCGACTCCTAATTCTTGGCCAATAGCCTGTGTAACTTGCTAGAACTAGAAAACCTTTCTAGGGTTCAAGCTCACTGGGCGCTGTTAAATTATGTGAATTTTGAACTGAAACCCGAATTCAATACAATTAAAGCTTCAACTTCGTTACCAATTTCAAATTATTAGCATCTGAAAAAAAAATCCAGCGTGAAGCGGAACCCTAGGATTCGTACTGTACAGTTTTCATAGTTGAATTTGAGTTCATTTCAATGGAGGACGATCAGGAGTATGATCAGAATATGAACGATGAGGAGGAAGACGGTGAGGAGGATATTACACAGGAGGATGCTTGGGCTGTCATCTCCGCCTACTTCGAAGAGAAGGGTTTGGTGCGACAACAGCTTGATTCCTTCGACGAGTTCATCCAAAACACAATGCAGGAAATTGTCGACGAGTCGGCTGACATCGAGATTCGACCCGAGAGTCAACACAATCCGGGTCACCAGTCTGATGTCGCCGAGGTACTATACAGTTTCCTTTTACGGATAAATTTTTTTTCGTTTTCTAGACACTGAGATTTGGAGATTCTTCAGTGTTGCCCGTGAAAATGGAATTTGGCGTTTGTGCGAACTGGAATACCATGGATTTTAGGAAAGAAGCCCTAGTTGATTCGTAACGTTCTAATTAATTTTGCTCCTGTTAGTTTCCAATATGGTTTAAGTACTTCTCTAGTAGTAGGCTTCTGACGTTCAAGCTCATTTGAGGCCGGAGAACTGAAATCCAATGATAGAATTTTGCTTTGATTAATGACTAGATAGTTGGATTTAAAGTACATAGAATTTTGCTTTGATTAATGCCTAGATAGTTGGATTTAATTGTACTTTTTGTGGTTAGCTTCTAGTAGTTGACGCAATTGTTTTCACTTGCAGACTGTGTATAAGATCACCTTTGGTCAGATTTACTTGAGTAAACCAATGATGACGGAGTCTGATGGAGAAAATGCTACTTTGTTTCCTAAAGCTTCAAGGTTGAGGAACCTAACCTACTCAGCTCCTTTGTATGTTGATGTTACCAAGAGGGTTATAAGGAAAGGTCATGATGGTGAAGAAATCACTGAAACCCAGGATTTCACCAAAGTTTTTATAGGGAAGGTGTGATATGAATCTTTCACTGGAAACTTATGATTGTACTGCTTTCTGGCTTCTTTTGAAATGATCTTGTATTTACAGGTCCCGATAATGCTTCGGTCAAGTTATTGCACACTATTCCAGAATTCCGAGAAAGATTTGACAGAACTTGGGGAGTGTCCCTATGATCAGGGTGGGTATTTTATCATTAATGGAAGTGAAAAGGTTTTAATTGCTCAAGAGAAGATGAGTACCAATCATGTCTATGTTTTCAAGAAGAGGCAGCCAAACAAATATGCCTTTGTGGCAGAAGTTCGTTCCATGGCAGAATCTCAGAACCGGCCACCCAGTACCATGTTTGTCCGGATGCTTTCTCGAACCAGTGCCAAAGGGGTAATAGGAGCAACTGTTTCATAAGGGCTTCCTGTTTAGTTCTCCTTATCTTCTTATGAAAGAAATGCATACTATTCCGTATATGTATCTCATTCTGCATGTACATGATTTATGTTACTGCAGGGCTCTTCAGGACAGTATATTCGTGCTACTCTACCATATATTCGAACTGAGATTCCAATTATTATTGTGTTTCGGGCTTTGGGATTTGTTGCTGATAAGGACATATTAGAGCACATATGCTATGACTTTTCTGATACCCAAATGATGGAGTTGCTCCGGCCCTCTCTTGAAGAGGCATTTGTTATACAAAATCAACAGGTGCCACTTGTGTTTCTGTGGTAGATTATGATTGGAGATGCTTTTATATTTGTTTAATTGGTGATGAACATTATGGTAGGATGAGAATACTCTATCATTAAATTGGACACTTATTTTTTCTCAACCTTTCGCATACTTTCAATGCACATTGCAGCTTCTCTATTCTTACCTTCTTGTCATTCATATTAACTGAGGATAGTCTTCTAGCGACTGGTTCAACTTCTGTGTTATGCAATGGCTTCCTTCAATTTAGGTCAGGGTTTCAGTAAGCATGTTGGACTACATAAATGGAACTTATCCCAATTTTTCCCAGAATGATCTTCAAGTCTTGTTCTCTAATATGTAGTGTTCTTTCTTTCTACCTTAGTAATTGATCCTTACTGACGAACTTATAATTTACTGCAGGTTGCACTAGATTACATTGGCAAGCGTGGAGCAACTGTTGGTGTAACTAGAGAGAAGAGGATTAAGTATGTGCTTTCTGGCAAAATGTTCTGGATCTGCAAGATTTTTTTAGTTTTTAATTACCAGGGTCTCATCATGGATTTTCTTGGCACAAAATCTTAGGTATGCCAAAGAGATTCTTCAAAAGGAAATGCTTCCCCATGTTGGTGTTGGAGAATATTGCGAGACCAAAAAAGCTTACTATTTTGGGTATGTATAGATTCTATTAGATGTTGAAACAATACTTCTTCCACTAACATATTCTTTTCTCATCAGGTATATTATTCACCGACTTCTTCTTTGTGCACTTGGCCGTCGAGCTGAAGATGATAGGGATCATTATGGCAATAAGAGGCTTGACCTTGCTGGCCCTCTACTTGGAGGCCTGTTCAGAATGGTTTGTGCTATATTGGACAGTAATTGATATTGCTACACCAACTATATGACTAACTTTTTTGTTATGGTGGTTACAGTTATTCAGAAAGTTGACTAGGGATGTCAGGTCTTATGTGCAGAAGGTATTTGCCCCAAAAAGCGTTCTTTTTTTTTTTTTGGACAATAGCATGAGTTAGTTCTTCCATTGTTTTGTTTATCAACATTTTCCATGGATGGCAGTGTGTTGACAATGGGAAGGATGTTAACCTGCAATTTGCCATTAAAGCAAAAACCATCACCAGTGGCCTTAAATACTCACTTGCTACTGGGAATTGGGGCCAAGCAAATGCAGCTGGGACTAGAGCTGGAGTGTCTCAGGTTTAAATCATCATCATCATTATTATTATTATAGTACCGTGGTAGTAACCCTCATCTCTATTAAAATGCTTCCCTCTGTATTAAATTTCCTGTTGCAGGTCTTAAATCGTTTAACATATGCCTCTACCTTGTCACACTTGCGAAGATTAAATTCTCCAATTGGCCGTGAAGGTATGTTTAAGCATGATACCGTCGTAAGTTTTTTCTTTCATTGTGTTGTCTCTTAAATAATTGTCCAATTCTTAATCAGGGAAGTTGGCTAAACCAAGGCAATTGCACAATTCACAATGGGGAATGATGTGTCCAGCCGAAACACCTGAAGGACAAGTAGATATTCTGTCTTGTTTGTTGTCTAACATCTTTAAGTATGATGACAATATTCTTTGATCTAATGGAATCATTTTGTTCTAACATTAGGCATGTGGACTGGTGAAAAATCTTGCATTAATGGTCTATATAACTGTTGGCTCAGCAGCATATCCCATTTTGGAGTTCTTGGAAGAATGGGGTACTGAGAATTTTGAGGTGCATATCTTGGAACTTTCAGCAAACTGGTGATGATATTTGTTTTCTCACGTGGTTTGATATTTCCCTTCACTTGCAGGAAATATCACCAGCAGTTATTCCCCAAGCTACAAAGATATTTGTGAATGGTTGCTGGGTGGGTATTCATCGTAATCCCGATATGTTGGTGAAGACATTGAGAAAGCTGAGGAGACGCGTGAGTATCCAATTTTATGACATTTTTCAGATTTTGGCAAGTATATAGAAGTTCATTTGATGAGACTCACACGTGCATTTTTTGCAAGCATTTGCTTTCTGTTATGTTGCAAAGTGGACTTTAGATCTAAGCCGTTTGTTGTCCATCTTGTTTTGTATGTCAAACAAACCATTAAACAGAGACAAATTAAATAAGTATGCCCGTTGTTTGTGACTAGAAAGACTTTTGCTCTTTGCTAATGAGCTATAAACATCCTTATGTGAATTATGTTACCTTAGTTTCTAAATTTAACAAGATCAATCAGGAAGACGCCAATAAATTTTTATAATTCTGGATTTTGTTGCACCTGAACCAATTACGAATTGGTGGTTATTCAATTTCTCAAAGAAGTATCAAGCACAGGTCCAAGAGCTAAATGCTTTTGAGACCTAATAGTGACAAAGACTTCCAGTTATTTACTTAGTAAGTACTTAGTTTAAGTGGGTTATTCCAGTTTTCATTTGACCATTATATATTGAGATCTTACTAGTTGAGTATGTTACAACATTTTGGCCCGGCTGTACTGTAAAACGTATGGTTAAGTCTGATGTTTTCGATCTTCATCTGCACAGGTTGATGTCAATACCGAAGTTGGGGTTGTTAGAGATATCCGATTAAAGGAGCTGCGGATCTACACTGACTATGGCCGCTGCAGTCGGCCTTTATTTATCGTGGAGAATCAAAGACTTCTTATTAAGAAGAAGGACATTTTTGCTCTGCAACAGAGGGTGAGCCAATAGATTTTTATGTTGTTAATGACCTTTTGTTTCCAATGGGAGATCATTACCATTCTTTTCTCCCAGGAATCACCGGAAGATGGTGGCTGGCATGATCTTGTGGCCAAGGGATTCATCGAGTATATTGACACAGAAGAAGAAGAGACTACTATGATATCCATGACTATTCATGTAAGAACCTTTATATCTTTATTGGTGGGATGTGATAAATGGCACTATGATGGTTGCTAAATTTGTTCCAGGATTTGGTACAAGCAAGGGTCAATCCTAAGGAAGCCTATTCTGATACTTATACACACTGTGAGATTCACCCATCATTGATTTTAGGTGTTTGTGCTTCAATTATTCCGTTTCCTGATCACAACCAGGTAAATTTGTTATTTTCAGGAGTTTTGCTTCTTGTTTTATTTACTTTCATTGAATTCAACTTCTTTGTCATTGGTTTATGTAGTCACCTCGTAACACATATCAATCAGCTATGGGAAAGCAAGCCATGGGAATATACGTTACCAACTACCAATTCCGAATGGTCTGTTTGTGATGCTTAGCTCTATTGTGCTCTGATCTTCATTTTGTGCAATTTCTTACTTCAATTTAATTATTTTATACAGGATACACTGGCTTATGTTCTTTACTATCCCCAAAAACCTCTTGTTACCACAAGAGCCATGGAGCACCTTCACTTTAGGCAGCTTCCTGCTGGCATTGTAACTACTTCATCTTCAATATCTTTTTTGGTTTTACTTTTAAAATAACATTTGTAATATCTCTGTTGCTCTTCATTTTTGCCTCAGAATGCTATTGTTGCTATTGCATGCTATTCTGGGTACAACCAAGAAGATTCTGTCATTATGAACCAATCATCCATTGATAGAGGGTTCTTTAGGTCTCTTTTCTTTCGTTCATATAGGTGAGCATGATGCTGTTTTGGTCCATGCCACACTCCATTTTCATCAATATAATAACAATCCTTGCAACTTTACAGGGATGAGGAGAAAAAGATGGGTACACTTGTCAAGGAGGATTTTGGGCGTCCAGACAGGGCTAATACTATGGTGATAACTTGTATCAATTTGGTTTATGTTTTGTTACCTTAATAAATGTTAAGCATTCAACTGTGAACTTGTTTTACAGGGCATGCGTCACGGCTCTTATGATAAACTGGATGATGATGGTCTTGCACCTCCTGTCAGTATACTCTTTGTCTTGATCGCCTTCTTTCTTTTTCTTCTATTTTTCTTGGGTCAGCATTATAAATCAACATTGGTGGTACATTCTGAAAGTATATTTTATATTTTTAGGGTACAAGGGTATCAGGTGAAGATGTTATCATTGGAAAGACCACTCCTATTGCTCAGGAAGAAGCTCAGGGTCAGGCTGCACGTTATACAAGGCGTGACCATAGCATAAGCTTACGTCACAGTGAAACAGGGATAGTGGATCAAGTAAGATGGCTTGCATTGAGTTTGCCTTTCTGACAATTATTGACCAGAGCTCATCGGTTGTGATATTCACTAGTGATATTACAATAGTATCAGATAAACTCTGGTCTACTTGTGTGTGTGAGAGAAAAAATAAAATCATGACTAACTATTGGAGTTTCTGGGAACCTATCTTCTTTTCCTTACAATTTGGGTCCTTGTAGGTTCTGCTGACAACCAATGCCGATGGGTTAAGGTTTGTGAAAGTCAGAGTAAGATCTGTTCGGATTCCGCAGATTGGAGATAAATTCAGCAGTAGGCACGGTCAAAAGGGAACTGTAGGCATGACTTACACTCAAGAAGACATGCCCTGGACTATGGAAGGCATTACTCCTGATATTATTGTAAATCCGCATGCTATTCCTTCTCGAATGACTATTGGCCAGCTTATTGAATGTATTATGGGGAAGGTTGCCGCCCACATGGGAAAAGAAGGAGATGCAACTCCATTTACTGATGTCACTGTAAGTTGTAAATGTTTCTGGGTTCTGAAATTTTTTCATTCAATCTTGTAAATGTTTCTGGGTTCTGAAATTTTATCACTCAATCTTCTCTTTTTTGATGTTCTACTAGTTACTAGACTGACTATATGTTTATGAGATTTTTACTAGTTGTCGCCCATAGGAATAACATATGTCATATTTTTAATATCAACATCATGGATGTTTCTTTTCGTTTATCTTACGGTAATCTTTAATGATTAAACTGATATTATTACTAAGCACCTTGCTGATAGTTAATATCAAGTACAGAAGTACGCCTTATTATTTTCAGTTTCTAATTGTCTTTTGGTATTGTTTTAGGTGGATAATATCAGCAAAGCTCTTCACAAATGTGGGTATCAAATGCGAGGGTTTGAGACCATGTATAATGGTCACACGGGCCGACGGCTCACAGCTATGATTTTCCTTGGGCCCACGTACTATCAAAGACTGAAACACATGGTGGATGACAAGATACATTCACGAGGAAGGGGTCCTGTGCAGATCCTCACAAGGCAACCTGCTGAAGGGCGGTCACGCGATGGAGGCCTCCGCTTTGGTGAAATGGAGAGAGATTGCATGATAGCTCACGGTGCTGCACACTTTCTCAAGGAGAGGTTGTTTGACCAAAGTGATGCATATAGGGTTCATGTCTGTGAGCGCTGTGGTTTGATAGCTATTGCAAATCTGAAGAAGAATTCTTTTGAATGTAGAGGTTGCAAGAACAAAACCGACATTGTTCAGGTTAGCTTTTGTTTTCTTTATTTATTTTTGGTGTTGCAGTACTTATTGCCTTGGATACAGTTGCAATTGAGGTACATTTTTGCAATTGAGGCCATTCAATGAAAATGCAGGTTCATATTCCTTACGCATGTAAGCTGCTCTTTCAAGAGCTTATGGCCATGGCCATAGCACCGAGAATGCTCACCAAAGACATCAAGTCAGCCAAAGACCAGAAGAGGAAAGGAGCCTAGACAAACGTTCTTACGAGTGCCCATTTCACTTCCCAGTTACCTGTATACTGAAAGGCTTTTATGGTATTTTGGTAACAGTCTCTACACAACCGAGCACAAAGAACCCAGGCAATTTCTGACACTGTATTTGTAAGTTTAATAGTGTTGATTAGTGTTATTTGTGCGGAAAATCATCAAGATAGGATTCAACGTCCATTTACCCATTGAGAAATGAGAAATGAGATAAATTGTTGTATCTTTGGTGTCTTAGATGTCTGTATAACGTAATAATATGAGCTTAGAGTTTAGTTAATCTGAAAAAGTACAAGCCTATGATACCGATTGTGGATCTAATTTTGTTTTCAGCAATGATTTTAAAACCAGATCGAGCTGGCAACCGGCATGATTTTCGGTCTGGTTTGTGTTTATAACCCAAAAAGCTGGCGGATTAGTCGGTTGCAATAAAAGTGATAATCTGTCAAGCATGGGGGGTTTAACTTCGCTTTTGCACACCAACTCATGTCTCTCCGGCATCTTTTAATCATCATAAATGCAAATGAAGATTGGTAGAAAAAATAAGATTTTTAACGGAATTATTTCAAACATCTTTTAAATTTTTAATTAATTAATTTATTCTTTCTATAACACAATTCAACTAATAAATTATATTTTTCAAAATTTATATTACCTATTTATCTCTTTATATTTTGATTAAAAATTTTGTTTTTAACTTGTTATTGCTAAAAATAAATTTTTATTTTTTAAAAAATACTAAATTTATTTAATCTCATTAATAAATTGTATTTGTCAAAATTTAAGCTCTTTATTTATCTCTTTAATTGAAACTTTTTAAATTATTATTGTTAAAAATTAATTATTATTTAAATTGAATTATTAAATAGTATATATAATTAATTTTGCTTAAGATAATTTAAGAATATGTTTAAAATAATATTTAAACTATACAAAAGTATGTCTAAAGGACATTAAAAAAAGTTAAAATAAAGTTAGAGTCATTTTTATTGACTTTTTTTAGACATACTTTAACTTTTATGAGTCTTTAAATAAATGATAATATGGAAATACAATTTTATTTTTTAAAATTTTATGTTAGATTCAATCTTAGTTTAAATTATTAGATTTATTAATTAGATTCAATCTTAGTTAAAATTATTAGATTTATTATTAGTTTATTATATATATTAATAGGCATTATTAGTTCATTTTTATTTCAATAAAATATTTTATTTTATAGTATATTTTTATTCATTTTTATAATTTTAACTTCTTATTTATTTACGGGTTTTATAGAGATTTAATATTAGCTAAACCTTTAAACCTTAAACCTTTTCTTTGACTGGTTCGATGTCCGGTTTGATTTTTAAAACATTTGTTTTCAGTATAGTCTTCAAATTTTGTAGAATGGAAGTGGGTGTATCATCTTAATACCTGATAACGTCAGTCAAAAACAATAAGGTAGTTTTAGTTATGGATAGGCAAACAAGATATTTTTATTAAATATTTTCACAAAGGTCCAACTTAAATTCTAATATTTGATAATGTTTAAAAAAATTTAATAATATAAAATGTTAAATATTTAAATTATAGTGTTCGAACAAGAAGACATGTTAAGTAGTTTTTATTATTAGTATAGGCTATACTTTACCCAATAGATAATACGGGGTTATATTTAAATTGATGGAATAGAAATAACATTACCCCTTTGAAAATATGGGTTTATATTTAAATTGATGAAGTATAAACGAAAAGACATATTAGTAGTATTATTATTTAAATGGGTTACACATTACCCAGTTGATAATATGGATTTATATTCCAATTTTTCATTTGTCTGGTTGATTTAAATCACTCCTAAATTTGGTTAATTGTGCTCGAATTTTCATCTCCATCTTAAATTGTTCGATGGTTGTTTCTTTATAGTCATTGGCGTCGATTATTGTCTTCGTTGCACTAATTTAGCTCACACAAATAAATCAATTCACCTATATTTATTTTGAAGTGTGTGTGTGTTGAATTTTTGTTAGTTAAATATAATTCTTCGTTGTCTATAACATATTGGGCCTCCTTTGTTTTGTTTAGAGCCAAGGTTTAGTTTTTCATAACACTTTTATAGTTCCATTCTCTCATCTTTGGGTTTTGTTAATGTTATTGTTAGGCCCTTAACATTCCTACTCATTGGTCAGTCTTAGCCAAAGATTAGCTAGCTTAGGCATAAATAAGGTATGACTTAGGCTTGAGGCAAAACAAACCAAAGTAAGAAAACAAGATGGGATAATTATATTTCAAGCTTAAGTTGCCTTTGATGGATCTTAGAGTGTTGATCAGCTTAAGTGAGTTGGACTTTGACTTAGACGTTCTTGTTTAGACTAAGGATGAAATGAGGCTCAATAATGAATTATGGATGGACATACTAGATGGCATGTATTGGTTAGACCATGTGCGGATTGGATTGTAAACTTAGCTAACCTTCACCTTTGGATGATGATTATGGGTAATATAGCAAAGTTACATATTTAAAGCATAGAGATGTGTCTTTACATACATTTTCACTTTTTTTTTACTTAGGTAGTGGAAAAGTGGTGAAAGATGTAAACCACCCGTTAAAGTAGTGCCTAAAATAGTTAGAGATATCAATCACCAACTAAGTCAGTGATTGGTTTTAATACTCACTTTCTTGTATTTTTTCTTAACAAATCTCCAAATACCTATAAATAGTCAATTAAAGCAAAGGCTTTATCATAGAGATAGTTGGAGCTTTGTACCCCTTGCAACTATTGTGAGAGCTCATAAATGATGGCATTTTTACGATAAACTTTGTGCATCTTTCTTTTCTTACTACTTTCTTTTTATGTTAGCTAAGTTAATTATATTAGTTTGCTTAAGCTATTGTGGGAAACACTTTAAACATAAGGGAATTGGAAAATGATGAGTTAAATTGTGTGAGTTCAACTACCGTACTTAGAATTTTGAGCATTTTGGTGTGAAGTTCCTTACGAAGTCTTTGTAACAACTGGAATCATACCTATATTATTAATTCAATAGTGGGAGGCAGTAATCTTAATAATTCATTACTTGATGGATGAGTTTATTGGTCCTTTATTTATATATGAGAAAAAAGCCTCTTCTTATGCATTTTAGTTTGAAAAATTCAAGCATTTCGAGATCAAGTGTCTGACTTAATGGAGGCACAAAAGGAAGCTATTTCAAAATAACAATCTTTAAGCATGCTATTACTAATTAAGATATTGATCAAGTTGAAAGCACTTCGTTTAAGGTGTGTAAACCAAAAGTTTTTTTTAGGGAATTTGAAATGTTGAGCAACTTAATAACTTCTTGTGGGATATAGAACATTACTTTATAGTAGCTAAATTGTTGGATATGAAGAGAGTTAACATTCAGTAATGTATCTTAATAGAGATATAAAACTATAGTGGAAAACAAATGTTGCTTGTACTCCTATAGACATATATGAGAAGATGAAGAGGTAGTTGAAGATTAATTTCTTCTTAACAAGACTTGTTAGCTTACTAACGATGCCTTGAAGTGGTTAAAGCAAGATGCCTCGATAAGAGATAACGTTAAGCATTTTATTTCATTAATACTACATATTGAAAACATGTCAAACAAGGACAAACTCTTCAACTTCATATATGAGTTATAACCTTGGGCATAAATAGAGTTACGTCGATAAAACTCAAGGATGTTGTACATACTATTATGAGTTGCATAAGTTTTGATAGATATTAAGGTGCCAAAGGAGATAAAAGTGTCCTCTTCTCCTCAAAAGTTAAAATGTAGAAATTACCAAGATAAGTGCGAAGGGAAAAAAGTAGAAAGAGTATGGTGGCTAAAAGAAGCATGATCACAAAAGGAAGTCTAACTAAAATGAACAACCCAAACAAGGTAAGAAAACATTAAAGAAAAATCATGGTTGTTTCTTATGTAATGACCTTCATTATACTTGAGATTGTCTAAGGAAGGAGAAATTTAATGCTTTAATAATGGATGGTGGAGAAGAAAGTGACCATCTAAAAGTTGGACTTAATCTCATTTGCTTACTTAATATATTGAGTATTGAAGTTAGTCCCTTTGAGTGATTGATTTATGTGAGAATATAGGTCAATTACAACTAAGTTGGATACAAGCGTAACTCATTCCTTTGTGATAGAATAAATGGTGCGGAAGTTGGTGTTAGAATTGAGTAAGAACTCGGTAAAAATGAAGACTCCTTTGATAAAAGCACAAGCATTTGTAGGAGTTATACACTAAATTCCATTGAATGTTGGAAGTTAGCTTGAGAAGTGTAATATAATGGCCAAACCTTCTAATGATTTTAAATTAATTTTTGGTAATCATCTTTCTCAAGGCAGTAAAAGTGGTGTTATATCCACATCTTAGAATTATGATATTTATAAATGAGAAAATTCATGTGGAAGATGGATAAAACAAAAACAATGGCACATATTTTAACCATAAATATCAAAAAATTCTTTAAAAGGGATAAAGACTTACTTGATGGTCATATAGGAGATTACTGAAGACAATGTAGAGGAAGTTACTGATATTGTTGGAAAGATATAATGCCTAAGAAGTTAGAAAGCCTTCTTCCCCTTTATTGAGAAATTGAGCATAAGATTAAGCTAATGTTAAGTATGATTCCTTCAACCTATGCCCCTTATTGAATGTCTCAATTAGAGTTGGTGAAATTATGGAATTAACTTATGAATTGTTGGAAATGGGATACATCCAAGTGTTTTTTCAAAAGAAGTAAGGAAGAACATTACGGATGTGTGTGGACTATCGAACCTTGAATAAGGTAACTATCAAGAATAAATATTCATTTAGTTAAATACTTGATGGATAAATTATCAATGGCCATAATGTTCAGAAAGCTCAACTTCCAAACTGAGTATTAGTGAGTGTATATTGTTGAGGGAGATAAGTACAAGCAACTTGTGTAACCCAGTATAGATCATATAAATTTTTAGTCATGCCATTCAATTTAACAAATGCCCCTGCTAAATTTTGTAAGTTAATAAATTATGTATTATAGGACTTCTTGGATAACTTTATGGTGGTCTATTAGGATGATATTATGGTATATATCACTAACTTAGTAGAACATATGTAAATATTTGACCAATTTTAACAACACTAACTCTTTGTAAGGATCGAGGAGTGTGAATTTCCCATTCTAAGATCAATTCTTTGAAACACTTTGTGAGTAGGATCCAAGCAAGAGCAGATCCTAAAATAGTACAAGCAATTGTTGATTACTGGATCATTAATGGTGTAGGAACTTTTTAACTTTCTTATCTTAGTTAAATACTATCGTCAATTTATTATAGACTATTTGAAGAAAACGATGACTTTGATTGATTTGTTAAAATTAAGTAAGAGTGGTGTTGGTATAAAGCATGCCAAGAAGCGTTCAAAAAGTTAAAATCAACTATTCTAATTAAACTTATACTGAAGCTTTCCAATTTGATCTCCTTTTTCAGGTACATATGCATCTTTTGAACAAAAATATTAGGTGGAGTCGTGGGGCAAAAGGCCCTCTTATTCCATTTAAAAGTCATAAACTCAATAGTAGAGATGACAATTGACCCCAGGCCTGACTAAACCCATCTTGGCCTTGTTGACTAAGCTTGAGGCCTGATGCTTATAAGCAAAACGACGTCTTTTTGCGTTTTGCTAAAAATGATGTCATTTTTGCATTTTTAATTTAAAAAATAGTTTGAGCTGGTTGCGTTAGCCATATTGGGCTTAGCTCGACCAATTGTCATCCGTACTCTATAGTGTTGATTTGCGATACTTGACCCTGAAAGTAGTGCATTACCTTGATGTTTGACAGGTTTACTTAAGGTTTATTATCCGTTCAAATAATATTGCTAATACTTTTTTAAGACTCAAATGAAGTTATTCATTAAACATATCTAGTAGTAGGAATTTCATATCAAATATGACTTTATGTGGGAGCATAAACTAATGGTGTACAACAATGTGGCTGACACATTAAGTCAAAAGGAAGTATTTACAATTTATATACCATTATTTGACTTAAATCGGACTTTTCAAAACGAAATATAGTTGTAACTCTACTTAATAACATATATTGCCCAATTATGCAAGTGAAGTATATGCTCAAAGTAAGTTGGTCACCTAAAAGTGCAACAAATGTTAACTCTCCTGTCTCATTCTTATTATTGGTCAAAGATGGACATCAATATTAAGGTAATTTTCAAAACTTACCTTATTTTTGAATTAGATAATCTTGTAAGGAAGGAGGGGGCAAGATTGTTGTAGTCCCCTATTGTAACATCCCACTACCACAAAGGTGCATACCCAAACATTCAAGAATATTCAAGTACATATCCTATGATAATAACATGTTAGAGCAAAAAAAAAATCCAACTTACACATGGCATCATCTAACATAATCAGAAGGCATCACATTTTAAAACCATTCATTGTATCATTCACAAAGTCTACATTGTTTCCATTAGACGCATATTTACAAAACCTCATACTGGTTCTAGCCAAAACTACAAAATAAAAGCTACAACTCTCTGACGTCAGTTGACAGACCTCTGAGCCATAACTTAGTCCAAAAACGTTCTTCTAATCTAGAACAAACACTAAGTCTCCTGTCTCATGCCTAAAAAAACACGTTGCAATTTTTATGAGTTTTGCGAACTCAATGAGTGAACCATCATTGATGATTTCATCGGATTCACATACAAAAATCACATATTTCACAATTATGCATACAGAACATGAATATTTCAAATACTCACACTGCCATGGCACATCATTTCATCAATGCGAAGTAGATCATATATAAACACATACAGATGCATATAAGACTCCACATTTCTTATTAATGTTGTGACCGAGTGCTTATCATATATACAAATACTAGCCCATTAGGCTTAGTCAGAAACATATATCACAGAGCATAGCTCTACGTGCCAAATCATATATCATGGAGCAAAGCTCTACGTGCAAGCGCTTGATATTGGCCACTCTGGTCATAATGTCTTTATCTGAGAATGCATTTTGTGAAATGCATCAATTCAGAATTTACCACTTATCACACTCATGTGCAAAGCACAGTCAAAATTTCATAATCATCGGACCCAAGTTTGGCATTCAACTTTCATTGAGAATTCACATAGCATAATATAACCAAAATGATCAAACAAAATTTAATAGAAAATTCACAATTGTCTATCGATTTACAAGGAAAAATAGTAGCTATTGGATGAAGCAATGGATAGTCTTTCGAAAGCTTTTGAATAGATGAAAAAATAAGCGAATCAATGAAGGATGCCTCCTAAATTTGACATCGATGATAAGATACTTTTGAAACTAACTCCTTAAATTTAGAAAAATGTTAGTAATAAACAAGTACATCAAATCTTAGTTCCAAAATATGATTAGCCATTCGAGATCCTAAAAAAGAATGGCATATCAACTTAAGTTGCTGAAATGATTAAGGATACATTCCACTTTACATGTTAGTTTTTTTAAACACTATAATTAAGGATATAACAAAACCAAATAGGAGGCAAGTGAAAAGATCTCCACCAATTATAAGAAAAAATTTTGATGATCAAATTAAGAAGATTTTGGATCATCGAATAATGGGACAACATAAGAAGTAATAAAAAACAAAGTTCTTGATTTAGTGGATGGAAACTACGTAGGAGAAAGGCATAACCTTGTGGAAATTAAAAGATTAGGTAAATACTTACCTTTAATTTGTTCCAATGACAACATTAGATTTATCCGATGTCGATGATTTATTAGTTTTTAAATGTTGTAGGTCCCTTTTTGCTAGTCATTGCTGAGCCTAAACCAAATACTAGCATGACTTAAGTATGCTAAATGAACTAAGATGACTTAACTAGGTAGGATCAAGCAAGATTTGAGCTTTATAATTAGCTTTAATGAACAATGAGCTGTTGATTTGCTTGGGTGAGTTAGACTTGCCTTAGATGTTCATGTTATTAAGGATAAAATGGTGCTCAAATGATGAATCATAGATGAACAGAGTAGATCATAAGTGTACATCAGTTTGAGAATGTGCAAGTTAGATTGGAACTTGACTAAGCTTCACTTTTGAATGAATATTATAGGTAATATGACAAAGTTAGTAGGTTAAAGTATGAATATAGTGTGAGGACATGGAAAAGAACATGGTAAAATGGAATGGTGTGTCTTCAGCTTCATTTTCACATGTTTGTTTTTCGTAGATAGTGGAGATGTAAACTACCCACTAAAATAGTGTCTAAAGTAATTGGTGATCTTAACCACTAACTAAGTTAGTGATTTAGTGGCCTTATTATCTAACTTCTTGTATTCTTGCTTTACAAGTCTCCAAATGCCTATAAATAGCTCGAGTAAAGGCTTCATATAGAAAGAGTTAAAGCTCTATACCTTTTGTAACTATTGTAAAAGTTTATAAAGTTGGTAATTTTTTTTGTAATGTTTGTACATAATTTTCTTCTTAGCATTGTCCATTTTTGTTGGATAAGTTAATCACATTGGTTTGCTTAAACTATTATAAGAAATATTTTAAACACAAAGGAATCAGAAAGGTTGGGTTGAATTGTTGGAGTTCAACTACTGTACTTATATTTAGGTGTATTTAGGTGTGAACTTGGAGTTCCTTATAAAGTCTTTCGTAATAGTTACCATATGGTAAGTACGTTTTACCTTTATCTTAACATAAATAACTAATTAGAAATTTGATATCAAGTGGTGTCTATAAGACCATTAGGCCAATAAATAAGTGTAAACTTTAACCTAAGTTTAACGTATCTAATTACTGTAAAGTTCAATAATAATACTATTTTAATAATTAATTGGTAATTACTACACACTTATATCCTATTGTTTAATAGTACATTTTGAAAAAAAAAACCTTAGTTAACAATATTATTGTAATTCGCTTCTTTTGGGGTTTAAATTTATAAGATGAAATTTGTGATAATGTTGATTTAACAGGAAAAAGATATATGCCATATAACATATTGTATCTTTGTTGTATACTTGTGTTATTTTTATTTCAATGTGATCTCTATTTATAATTGCATATGCATTTGATGAGTAAATTCCATATGGACACCAATTAATAGAGGTTTATTCAATTAACTATAAATTTTTCCTTAATAGTGATCAATACCCTAGTATATAGGAGCTTAGAGGGCCACTAAGAAGGCCTAATATAAGTTTTAGACATCAACTATGTAGTGGACCATTATAGTGGACATTGGGTATAAGATTTCCCAATACCAAATAATTCAAAGATGATGTTGTTGATTACTTAGTAAATATAATATTTAATGTCAGATGAAAACAAGTGAGTCTACATGAATTAGAGTAGGATGCATTGAAAGATAAAAGATGCAACTATATGCATCATATGATAATAATGACAAATGTTCCAAAATTAAGACATATAGGCTTGAGCATACATGTCTGCAATTAATAAACCTAAAGTGGCATTAGCCAAGTTCTTGAGTAGACACTTTAAAGAAAGAATATGGAAAAGAGCCTAATGAAAAAATATATAGAAATGTGGAGCCTCTTAACACAATAGTAAAATGTGCAATGTAACAAAGCCTACTGAATAACCCGTCAATATAAGGAATTAATAATTTAGCAATTATTTTAATAAATTAGAGATGCATTATGCAATAAATAAATTAGGTTGTGTATGCATTACTATTGTTGCTGGCAAAGTGTCAAGTGAAAAAATATAGAAAATATGGAGCCATTTGACACAATAGTAAAAGATGCAATGTAACAAATTATTAATGAACAACCCGTTAATAATTATATTTTAGCTATCATTTATGGATGAAAATGGGCTATGCTGGGCTTGGGCCTGCTACCTTAAGCTCGAACCTACACCAAAACTCGATTGGAACCGAGATAGCAAGTTGGGCTTAGGTTGAATTAATTTTTTAAAAAATAAAATGTCAAAACGAAGTTGTTTTGTGTCAAGCTTCTAGTCAGGTAGGGCTTGGGCAGTCCGAGTCTGAGCCCGGCTTGAGGCATGAATTTTTGAAAAAATTAGGTTCGAAGCCCTATTGCCATCCCTACTATCATTTCAATTTAGTTATGATGTTAATAAAGCTATCTAGGAGTAACAACGAGAATGCATACACAATCTATTTTATTTATTCCATAATGCATCTCTAATTTATATATTACACTTTTTCTCAAACCTTGTATGCAAAAACATAGTGAGGAACCCTAATATGAACTTTGATCTTATTCTTTTGTTACAAAATGCTATGGGTTTAGAGTCTTCATTCACTAGAGTTTATTAGTTAATTAATATATGCAAAATTATTCTATTCATTGTTTGACATTGAATTCAACTTAATCACTTATTTTAGTTTTGTTATGACGTTAACATGATGCATATTATTTACAAGTCTTAGCATTAACAACTTTGGGGTCAAAGCTAAAGGAGTAGCAATAACAAAGGGGACACAATTGGAAAAGTAACAGTAAGACAAGCAACTGAAAAAACAATAGTTGTAAGACTAGCATAAGTAGAGACACATTTACAAATAAAAAAATATTACTTTCTTTTATAATAATATGATTACATGAAGTATGTTGCTTAAATTGATAATAAGCAAATTATATTTTAACATGTTGGCCTTCACAACATATTATCTGCTAATCAAGAATGTATACTTAGTCGACAATGAAAAAAAATGTGAGTTTAATATATACAAACTCCTATTTATTAACCAATGTTACATGCACAAGTTTGTCACAAATTTATAGTTTTACGCATACAAATACAAGCAAATATAGATATGTTGATCTAAGATCTTTCGAATTATCTTTTAAACTAAGATGTATTAAGTTCAAAGGAAAATCTAACATCACTTCAAGGTAATTACAAGCTACAACAACCAAAAGGAGAGTAACAATTAGGACATTTAACAACAAATGGTTAACAACAAATAGGAGAGCTCCACTTCTCAAACCCGTGGGCATCAATTAACAAAGGGGACATTTAAATGACATTGTTACTTGTTTTTATTAACATTTGAATGTCATGTAATGTGATTGAATATATTTTCCATTTGGGTTATTTTGTAAACCATGAGAAGGAACACGTGTTATGTTAAGACAAATGATATCAATGAACAATCTTTCCTTAAAACTTATGCATTAAAAAGGCTAAACATATAGGAGTGACCTAATTGGTTTCAACTCCTTACTTAAGACTCTCCTTGTAGGAGGTCTTGAGTTCGAATCACTACAAAGTGGGGAGAGGGGGAATTTTCTCCTTTGATGATTCTCTAGCCCCCGGGGCATGCTCCTTAGTGGGATCAATTGCGTCTAGCTTCTAGCGGCAGTGTGGGAGTTGGAACTATTAGGAAACCTGTGGCTAATGAGAACCTGATGCTGAGCAGGGCCAGTGATCAATCAGTAATTGACCAATCAGTACGTGATGAGTCCTTGTACGCAGAAATGTACAGGCTACGTAGGAACCTGAGGGACCTTGAAACTTTAGATTTACCGCCTCTAGTACTCTTAGGGTGGGGTCTTAAGGGCTTAAGATTAGTCCGGCAAACTGAGATATCTAATGTATATATATATATAAAGGCTAAACATGTGTTGTATCATGACAGATAGTGTCAATATCAACCTCTTTTAGTGAATAAATTACTTACTTTTCAAAAAAGGAAATAAGTTAAGTATAAAAAAATTAAAAGTTTAACCAACTGAATTGAAACTATATTAAAATCACTAAAACTACTAAAATTGTTTTGTCTAACTAGGCTAGTTTAGCATATATAAGAATAAAGTACACTTGAATTACTAATCAGTAAATGAAACTCTAATATGAGGGACGATATGAGAGACTAAAAAATTGGTTGACAGAATCCATCATTCATGCTATAAAAGAAACTATCATATTTGACTATCTAAAAACTCTTAAACATGACCTAAAAATATGCGATACCTGCAATACCAAATGCATTGTCAAACTCTAATTTGTTAAGAACAAACAATAAATTTCACATATCAGTAACATCTTCTCTTTATCATTGATGTAATTACATTAGATGGAGTTAGAAAGATACCTATAAATAAGTTTGCACTCGTTAAGAGGCAATGCATATGAAGGCGTGCGACAGAGATGATAGAGAGACGATCAACGTTCAACGCCGACAATAATGGAATGACAATCACTGAACAATTAAGAGATCTAAATGGAGAGACGAAATAAAGACAGTACTCAGGCAAATTATAAGGATTTAGGGATTGAAAATCAAACAGAGTATGCCCATATTGATGATGCCTAGTAGGTATGTGAGAATAGAGATGACATTGACAATAGGATGAGATAAGACGGGCTCGATTTTGAAACATTTGAGCCTAGATGGAGCCTAATCGGGCTTGTAGTCTACGTTTAACCTGACCTCACTCGATTTGGCATGAAAATTTTTAAAAATAAAATTTTTTCTTTTTCTTTTTTAAAATCATGGAAAGAAAAATTATCATTTCGTTCATCTTGATCATTACGACTAAATTACCCTCTACACTTTTCAAATATTAGGCTGGTACAGCATCGTCTATCTCTGGAATTTCGTCTTGTTGACATGAGCGCATCCATACCCATCTTAAGCTGGTGAGGCCGGTCGGGTGGTTAACGAGAGACATTCATTTTTGAAAACCCACTTTGGTTATTGAAGGTACGAGAGAGAATCTGTTACAGATAGGATAGAAGCAGCAGGAGCAGCTATGGAGATGGAAGATGATGTGGAAGAGGGCCCACCGCCAGGTTGGCAAGCCATCCCTCCGGCCCCACCTCCTCCAGTTTCACATCATCCTCCGCCGGCGTCGTCTTCTTCAGGTGAATCGCCGTGCTTTTTATTGACTTACTTTTATACAGCAATTCTATAGTGCCCTATATTGTACGTCGCAAGGAGCTACTTGGTAGTGCTTTTGTACTCTAGGAGAAAAATC
>JAOTJB010000002.1:24847636-24860678 GCA_027123815.1 Erythroxylum minutifolium
TTAAATAAAAAATTAAAATAGGAAATTATTCAAAAATCATATCGAGAAGGATGTTAAATAAGGGGTGATTACGTAGTAGTCAATATTTTATTATGCCTAATCATAAAGAAATTCAGAGAAGAATGCTTGATAAGGTATCATTATACCATGCCTAAAGAGAAAGAAATGAAGAAAGGGATGTTGGATAAAATGAGATAATGTGCTAGTGAATATCCTATTCTGTCTAAGAATTCAAATGCCTCATCACTTACAAACTAAAAGGAAGTCATTTTAAATAGTTAAAACCAAAATGACAATGTTTTAGAAGAGGGATTTGAGCTATTGTGTTAAGAGGCTTAGGTGGTTCGAACATATTAAGACAACTTTGGTTAACTATAGTCATCGACATCTTGGCATAGGCGGTTTTTTTGCTAAATTGATAGTTTTTTTGGAATAATTATCCTCCATTAATCGTTTAGTTTTCACAATTTTTTTCCATTAAGAAAAAAAGAATATTTTTAGGCTTTTATACTCATTATGCTTATAATTGCATAGAGGGGGGCTTTACCGAGACTAACTAGTAAAAGTTGCTTTCTTTCGCTTATATAACCATAGAGTGTTAATCAAACCCATGTTTGAATGAAAATTAAGATATGCCAAATATCTATGAAATAGATTTTGATGGTGGTTGATAGAGTAATCATTGATCATAAAAAGAGAAAGAACTAGGAAAAACTAGGGACAAGTGATAAAAAATGATATAACTCTATTAGAACTTATCGAACGTTTGACCCTTAATAAGAAATTTTGACGAAATAGGATACGAGTTAAGATTTTTCATAGAGAGATCCTTCTCTTTCTTATAGGACTTTTGAATTTTTTTTTAAATTGAAGGAATTTTCATTAGCTATAGTAAAACTATTTACAAAGTTACTACAATGGGTTTTCCTATATGAAATTCCAAAAAGAACTTTCTACAATGCCAAAGCCACAAAAGCTGGTTGCTATGAACCTGAGCAACTAAATTATAGAAACCACCTTGCTTTCATATGATCGGATAGCTTATGAGTGACGTCTTTGGCTATCACAAGGCCACGAATCTCGTTAATGATCTCTTCAGCTAGTTGGTAAAGGCTAGTTTGCTGTTGTCTGTAAATACTGTCATTCCTCTCCCTCGATATATTATAAATTGTAAGCCTAAATACTATTTTGAAAAGCAAATTGTCCATCCTCTAAGAGTTTGATATGTTGATGATCCATCAGAGTGTATTAATCCAGTCATATGCATTGCTATACTCTATAAGCTTATGAAGAAGCTGATTCCATACAGTAGTTGAGTAGATACAACTGAAAAATAAATGGTTCCTGTCTTCTGCTAGTGTCCTGCATAATTCCCTTATGGGATTGAAAGTCTTGTGCCATATATCTTTGGTGGTTAGTTTGTTCTTGATTGCTAACCACATAAACATGGAAGCTTTGGGGCTGATGTATTGCAGCCAGAGAAAAGAGTATTAAGGCACAATTAAGTAACTAGTTTCGAGGATGTTGTAGCATGACTTGTTTGCAAATGAGCTGCTGGAGTGGAGTTTCCACAAGATTTTATCCTCGTTGCTTCTGTTTTAGGGATAAGGGAAAAACTGACAGAATGTATGAAATCCTTTGAATTGTCCAGACCATTGGCCTTCAGAGATGAGTGATACAACTTTTTCATTATGAGGGATGCATCGTTTGAACTGCATTAGATCATTTCTTCATATTAGTGGACTAAAGTTAGTACAATTATCATACCAAACTCATATGAAATCATCATCGCCCAATTGATAATGAATATACAGATAAATAATATCTCCCATTTTCAGCATGTGATGAAAGATCCAAAAACCACTCTTAATTATAGGTAGCTGCCAGAAACTTTGAGAAAGGATGTATGTTTCATGAATCCACTTAATCCAGATTGAGTTTTTATCTGTTAATAACCTCCATACTTTTTTTGCAAAGAAGAAACTTTTGCATAGTAGTTATAGAGAGTAAGCCTAGGCCTCCTTGTTCTTGGTAGCTGTCACCTCTCCCCACTTCACTTTTGCTTTCTTGGCATTATCTGTAGAATCAAATCAGAGGAAAGTTTTAATAGTTCTGTCTAGATCTTTGGTCACTTTCTTAGGCAGAATTAAGTTGTTTATCCAATGAATGTGTAAACTAGTGATAACTGAGATAATAAGCATGACCCTGCAACCATAGAAAGAAAATGATTCTGCCAAGCTAAAATTTTTTATTTATATCTCTCCAAAAGTGGAAGAAAATCAGAATAGGTGAGTTTAGCATGAGATAGGGGAACTCCCAGGTATTTAAACGGTGGTGTGCTTAGCTCCATTCCCAAGAAACTAGCAAGCTCGAGAGCATTTTGCACATCCGAGGAGCAATAGAAGTTGCATTTCTGGATATTTATTCTCAACCTAGACCAGCTTGAGAATCGGGTAAAAATGTCTTTAAGAATATTTATGGAAAACCTGTCCACTCCAGACAATAGGATTAGATCATTGACAAGCATTATATTTGTGAGTTTAAGAGCATGACATTTATGATGGTAATAGAAATAACCGTTGTGTGAAGTCAGCTTTCCAATAATGGCGACAACCCATCCATAACTAGAACAAAAAGATAAGGTGAGAGGGGATTACATTGCCTAATCCTCCTCTTACATTTCAGTGGTTTAGTGGGGCTTCCATTGACAATAATGTTTGTTAATAAGGTTTGAAGACATAATATAATCCATTTCGTAAATTGGATTAGGAAATGTAAAGCATCAAGGTATACTTTGATAAATGTCCAGCTAATTGTGTTGAGTGCCTTATAAAAATCTATTTTCCAAATACAACTCTTCAGTTTTTTTCCTAGATTGATACTCCTTAAGTAGTTCTTTCATGAGCATTATATTGTCTCCAATAGAACGACCCTTTATGAAAGCTCCTTGAGAATGAACGACAATGTCCTTTAAGACTTTTTTTCAATCTTCTAGCCAAAAGCTTGGCAATTGCCTTGTAAATGGTATTGTAATATGAAATAGGTCTATAATCTGATAGGGAGCTAGGAATTAACTTCTTTGGTATTAGGCATATGAAAGTGTGATTGATTTCTCACAACATCTTACCTGAACGCAATGTTTCTAGTACAGATTGTGTGAATATTGTCCAGTGATGGTCGAAGTCTGTTGAAAGAAATGAGTCGTGAAACCATCAGGGCCAGGAGATTTTGATCGATTCATTGAGAAAAGAACTTCTCTAATCTCTGCCTCTAAGAAAGGGGCTATAAGGAAGTCTTTTTTGTGTTTACTAATAGGGTCATCAAATAACAACTCAAATCTGGTAGATGATTAGTCTGGTGACTTCCCAACAATTGAATAAAGCACTCACAAGTGATAGTCATAAGGGATTGTTGATCATAGCATTGGATGTCATGCTTATCAGTAAGCTACACAATTCGATTGCTATTTCTTCTTACAAGTAAGGAAGCATGGAAATATTTGGTGTTCTAATCCCCTTCCTTCAACCAAGTCATCCTTGCCTTTTGTTGAAGTATGGATGGATATAAATAGAGAGCTAGTTGATACTCCTTAAGTTGTGATTTTTCTAAGGTCCTGAGTTTAGAATCGCTAGGAAATAGATAGCATTCTTCTTGAACTAGCTGGAGCCTTGTTTTGCACTCTTGGATCTGTCGAGAAAATTTAGAAGAAAAGCTTTTGATTGATGTTTTACCATTTGTAATTTCTGCATAAGCTGGAAGGACTTGTATCCTTCATCATTGATTTGTGAACAGTTCATGACTAGGTCCATAAAACCTTCTTGCTTTTTGAGGCCATTAAAAAATATGAACGGTGTTCCTATGAATACAAATTGTGACATATTGTGAATCATGATACTGGAACAATCAGTTAGAAGATTATCATCAATATGTGCAAAAGATTAAGGAAAAGTAGATAACCAGCTTGGATTAACCACGACCTTGTCTAGCTTCCTATGAATTAAATAAGAGCCTTGCTACTTGTTGGTCCAAGTAAGAAGTCTACTATTAAAACATAGGTCTGTCAAGTGGACTCTTTGGAGAAAAGATTCTAGCTCTTTACCTATGATTGATTATAGGCCTTACCCTCCTTTAGTTTCTATAGTGGACTTGATGCAATTGAAATCACCAGCCACTAGCCAAGGGTCTGTGATATTTATTTTCAGTTGTTGAATAGAGTTCCATAATAAGTCTCTTTAAAATTGACTGGACAGAAACATGTTTCATGTTGTAGTAGCACAGAATTCTGCCATTATAGTGGGAAGATAAGTTGGTAACGATAGACCAGTTAGTTCCCAAAAATCTTAGAGATATGAGAAAGTCTTGAAGCTCTGATTTTCGTTTCTAATAAACCTACTATATAAGGCTATTTAAGCATAACTATATCTTTAACCATAGCCTATTTATGAGGGTCATTAAGCCCTCGTACATTCCAGATAAGCATCATCATGTAGGGGTATTTGCTCTGGGAGTACTGTTACTTTTCTTACGAGCTGATTTCCTTTTGGAACTATTAGTAGGTTGCGAAGTATGGAGAGTGATTTTACTCTAATTAACTTTGCTAACAGTATGATCATTCAACTTAAAAGAATCTTCCTTATTAGGAGATGCAACATTATGATTCTCACTAATTCTTCAGTAAAGAGGAAGAGTGGTTTAGTCTTTCTGAAATGTTATCATGATCTGGAGGGAGTGACTCTCAAACGTCTGAATAACTATCAAACTGATATGGAGTAATTAGTGCATCAGTGTCAATTTCCAGTGTACCATAAGGTTGAGATCTAAAGATGTGGTCATCTTGTTTATTTGAGATTTACATAATTAAGTTGTCTTTCCTTTGATTTTTTTGTCTTATATTTAGCCTAAACTATTATATCATAAGTACCTATCCCTTAGTCATTTTAATTAGTTAAAATTTTTCTCCTCTCTTATAATTGCATGTTTTATTTATTTATTATTTTCTTTCTTGTCTGTTTATTATTTACTTATCTATCTTTTATTTACCTTTTTTATCTTTATTTTATTTTATTTTCTTTATTTGTATGATATTTATTATTGTTATTTTATTTATGTATCTTTTTAACCTTATTTTTGAAGTTTTATTCTTATTCATATTTTATTGTTATTTTTATATAGTTATTTCTTTGTATTTTTTTTGCTTTTGTTTTTTCGATCAATTGCCAATTTTTTTCTTTTTTCTTTTTTTCCTTTTTTCTTGTAAATTTATTAGAAACAAACTCTCTACTAATTAAAAATAAAACTGCATATTTCTGAACCTTCTTAAACTTTGTGAGTATGTAAAAGGCACATAGCTATCAGTTGGAAGACTAAGAAGGGGCAATTAAATAAAAGAAATTAATGACAGGTATCTTAATGTAATACTTGCAACTTTGGGCAGATTTTTGTTTCCTAAGCTCTCTTTCGCATGTTCTTAATGTTTCCTTTCCAAATTTTGACCGAGTTAAGTTTTCCTACCTTTGTTTATCTTAATTTTGGAATTAAGGAAAGAACAATTGAAGATAATAATTTAAATGGTCAAACGAGCCTTAGTCAACTGGTGTTTATCCCCTTTTCTAATCTAAATAATAATAATCGAATAATTAGGAACTTCAGCCTCTAAATAAATAATAAAAATAATAATAGTCTTAGAAAATTCAATAATTTCCATTCGCTTTTGTATATTAAAAAACACAAAATTGGCGTGTGCGACAACTGATAAACATTTTGGATCAATAAAAACTTAGGACATTCTCTTTAGGATATCTTGCTTCACTTTGAAGAATCACGTTCTCCACATTACGTACGATCTTCCTTCTAGAAGAATGACATACTGCAACACGCGGGGAGATGGGTAAGGGTTGTGGGTCGTGACAGTGGAGTGTGAAAGGGCAAAGGTTTGTTAGAAAATGAAGGAATAAGGCATGGGCAACAACATAAGACGTACGTACCATTGTTTAGTTTCAGTATAATTTATTAATTTATTCTGTCTATTGCATCGACCGGCCCCTTTAACTAATTGCATTTTGTCACCTTCATATACTTATAGTTATTGGTCTTGATGATTTTATTTGCATAATTTTCACCGATTCGTTATTTTGACCAACGCAGTTAAGAACAATGACAAGACGAGGACTACAAATTCAAAATACACAAATATCGATATATTTATTTCTTCGTTGAAAAATATGCATGAAACATGTTTCACATATGACAAAGATATGATTTGATTACCAATATTATATATACTCAATTTATAGATTATACCCATTAAATTTAAGTTGTAAATCTCTTCATAGTATAAGAAGTATGGTATAGAATACTCCAACGTTTTTCATACGCCTGGTTATATCAACTATGTCTCAAATACCAATCATTAGTTGATCAATTATGTCTCAAATACCAATCATTAGTTGAATTTTACTTAGTGCCTGGTTAAACTTTTGGAAGTAAATAAGAATTTTTTTCACGGCAAAATTTTTTTTTAAATGAGTGTTTGACTGTAAAATAAAAAAATACTTTTTTAGTAGATATAATTTTTTTAGCAACTAAAATATAGTTTTTTTAAGAAGCTCAAATTTAGAGTTTCTAAAAAAATATTTTTCAGGTAAATTTTTCAGATCAATTAATAGGCTTATTTTTAAATCCTTTTTACCCTTATATCTTACACATAATTCCTACAATACCCACAAATACATCTTTACGTTTATTTTAAGATTTATATAATATTATTTAACTTTTTTATATGTTTTAATATTTATTTTTTATTAAGTTTTACTTACGTTATAGTCCATATAAAAGATTTAGTTAAATATGTTTTCATTCATGTTTCATATAATTTAAAATTATATAATAATTAATATATTGTGCTTTGCATATTGTTTAATATATTTGAAATAATATGTATATGCATAAATAATTTTTATTACAAAATAAAATATAATTAAAATTAAAAGTGTTTTTTATTTTTATGTTGTCAAATAGTATATTATATGAAACTCTTTCAAAAAAGTTCTTTTTTAAATGACAACTAAACAATCAACTAGTTTCTTAAAAAAGCTCTTTTCAGAAAAGTTCTATTAACAAAATTTTTACTAACAAAAACTCTATTAATATAAGCTCATCTAAGCAGGTAATTAATAGCTAAATAAAATCATATAATATTATATTACCTTGAAGTATCTTTAACAATGAGAATATTTATTATTAAAAAGTAATTCGGTTAAATTCAAACCAAAGTATGGAATGGAAACAAATAAGAAAGTAGGAAATGAGAAGCGAAACGATGGCGGCAGCAGCCAGGTAAGTGAAAGTGACAGGCGTGGGACCCTCGTTTGTTTCACTCCTCAGTTCTCACGCCACTTCTCAAAAATAAAAAATTAAAAATACTGATTATTTAAATGTCTCCCGACTATCCGATCCCATCCGACCCTATATTACTGCAATGTGCGTTACGCCTGTACCTTCGTAACTAGTCTCTTTACTTTTCTCTCTGCAAAAACACCTCCATTGGAGGAGCATCATTCAGGCTCTTGTTTTCACAACTAAGGCCACCTACCACGTGCTGGGTTACCGTTTTCAGTTCGGAGTATGTTTAACTGACGCTTCCTGCTGTTTGTTTCTGTCTTTTGATTCCTAATTATTCCGTCTTTTGTGTTTACTTAATTGTTTGGTCTGTTGTGTTTTGTTGTTTATGTTTGTTGCGTTTTAGTTTCTGAAAAAAGGATGGGGGAAATGGTGGGGAATTTATGATAGAGAAAACGGATCAAAACATGGATGCTGAGCTCTGGAGGGTTTGTTTAAATGGCTTTGTTGTAAGGATTAAAAATCAAATGAGTAGCGTTTTGGGTTTTGGGGTTATTAGTTTATGGTTTTTGAGCATCTTGTTGAGACCTTTTGATATTCCTGAGGATTTAGCGTTTTATATGATGTCAGTGGTAGAAGTGCTCTCTTATCCTTAAGCACGAGTGATTCAGAAAAACCTAATATGTTGTGTGACAGAGGGTGGGCTCGTAGGCAGTGGCCATGTTTTGAGTCTCATATCGACTGAATTAAGAAAGGATATATGTCTATATCAGCCATGGAACAGATCCTCTGCTTTCGATGAACGTTTCAAACGTCTTTATCACTTTTGTCAAAGCAAAAACTTTTTATGATTATCTTTTCTCATCTGTTACTATACCAGGAAATATTTACATTCTGAGAAAACGTAAAGAGTTCTTGAGTTTCATTGATCTTGTTCATTATCAATTTGATTGCTTTTCAGACTTTCATCAGCATAAGTTAGTATATTGAATTGCAAAAATCTGATTTGATAACATTCTAATATTAATAATTGCAGAATACAAATTATTATTTTTTGTATATTTTGTGATTTTATGTATGCTATGTAGTAGTTCTCTTTATGCATGTATCAGAATGCTTTCAGATATCATAATTCTTCACCCCTTTAAGGTTTGTATGTTGGAAAAGTAGTCTGTTCTTCCTCAGTTGTATTAGTTCTATATATGTATTTATCAGAATGTTTTCTGATGTCATAGTTCTTCATCCGCTTATGTTTGTATGTTAGAAAACCAGCCAATTCTTTCTAAATTTAATTAGACAAAAGCTCTTGAATGCTGCATAGTAATTATCAATTTATGGATCTATGAAATGTAATCTTTAAACAATTAAAGTTAGACCAGAACTTAATTATTGTCCTTGAATTATTCAGTTAGTTATCTAGACATAGTTGACCTGTGCTTTTCGTTCTAGAAGGTACTTCAAATAATATAAGCAGCAAAAATAATCACTGCTTCCAGGCCTCACGTTTTCTTTAATGAGTTGACTATTGATTTTGCAATGGCTACTTAAATGTTTTGTCCCTCACCAACCTTGCAATTAATGAAACTGATAGCTTGCAATTAATGAAACTGATAGCTTAGCCAATTAGAATTTGTTTTTTCAGGAGGATTAGGTCTATCTTGTTGGTATTGGAAAAGATTATTATGAATGCTGTTACTCTCTTGTTGTAGTGGATTTTTTTCATCCTTGCTCCCTAACTACTTCAGTGCTTTATCTTCCATACGTGTGATTGCCCTTAAATTCAGAATATGTTGCAATTTGATGATTAATAAGCTCAATATTCATCATTGAACAAGTTATTTTTTTAAAAGATCTGTTTACCTGACAGTCAAAGCTTTTAGTTTTTGTTTATTTGTATTAGGTTAGGAATACAATTAGAAGTAACTGGCATCAGTTTGCCTTTCACAGACAGATGAAATTGAATATTTTCAAAGGGTGTTGAATGAGAATGTGCAATGGAGGTTAACTCGGTACCTCTAGTTTTCTTTTTTTTTTTTTAAACGTGGACTGCTGACCTTATGGTTCGTAATGTTAAAAATTGAAGTATGAGTTGTGGCCTGCTATTTATGTCTATTCTCTGAACTTCTTCGAAAACTAGAAGTGATTGTTAACATTTCCTAGTTCCCTCTGAACTTTTTCGAAAACTTGAAATGAATGTTAGCGTTTCCTAGTTCCGACTTAGTTACTTAGATATATTCTGATGTCTTGACATGTTCCGCATTCAATTTTCTGCAACTAAAAGCTTCAAATGCTAATGATCGTGGATTAGTGGGGGACGATCAATCATATTTAATTAATTGCTGTTTGTATTATGTGTATCAGATCATTAAGTTGGTGGCAAAAACAAACTTGGATAGCAGATCATGGACTTTGAGCCATATTTCACGCGGGGATGGAAATCAGTGGCCAGCACACCAGCTGCCTCTGATGACCTTGGTGGTTGCTTTGACTGTAATATCTGTTTTGACTTTGCGCATGAGCCAGTTGTCACCCTTTGTGGCCACCTCTACTGCTGGCCATGCATTTACAAGTGGCTCCATGTTCAGAGTGCTTCCCTAGCCTCAGATGAACATCCACAATGCCCAGTATGCAAGGCTGATATATCGCATACAACCATGGTTCCTCTCTATGGACGTGGTCAGGCACCAGCCGAAACTGAACATGAAGGTAAGATAGCCAATCGGGGGATGGTCATACCCCCCAGACCCCCTGCTTGTGGTGCTGAAGCTCTGGTATCCAACTCACCCCAAACTGGTCAGCAGCTTCCTTATCGCAATCCTTACCAAAATCATAACTACAATTTTGAAGAGCCCCCATCTCCATTTGTTGATCTTGGAGGCACTACACTCGCAAGTTTACACCACCCATCAGTGGGAACGTTCGGGGGGATGGTTTATGCAAGGGTTTTTGGGAATTCTGAGAGCTTGTACGCATACCCAAACTCATATCACCTTGTGGGAAGTGGTAACCCTCGGCTGAGGAGGCAGGAAATGCTGGCAGACAAGTCACTGAACAGAATCTCAATTTTTCTCTTTTGTTGCTTTCTTCTGTGCCTCATTGTATTCTAAACTAAAACATAGTGTTATACATTATTACATGGGAAATGCTGCGGGTTGTATAGTTTGTACAGGCCATCGGCATGTTTGTTCGTGTGATTCTTTTCCGTAGGCAGGCAGATAAATTAGTATATCACTACTAGAAGGGTACTCGTTTTATTTGGAAGTCTCCTTTGATTTTGGGTAAATATGACGTTTTTTATAAGTGAATGATAAATATTGCTTCTGAGTTTTAGAAGTGAAGTGTTTGCCATATAAAACTTTGGAATTAAATTCTGCTGAAGTGAGGAACAGAACACAACTCTCTCCGTAGTCTGTAAATTAAACAAAAAGTTTCTCAATTCTCATTTTTTGTGGCAGGAGCAAAGCAATCATTGAAAGACATAAAACAGCTGTTTCACGTGAAGTTGTCCAGGGAAAGGGACAGCGCACAGTAGTTACCGAGGATTAGGTTATCAAAATTACAAACCTGAAAGGTTCTTCTCTTATCAAGGTACAGCAAACGGTACCAAGTTGCTTGACAATAAGGAAGAGGGTTTGTCGCATCAAACAAGCCGTAGAAAAGAACATGTTGCAACTTACCAAATTTTTTTTGTCCTTCTATGTAAATATGTGGACCATTGCAGCCTGTAACAAATATCTCTCGAACCTATCTATCAAATTGCTTTAACTTTTCTTTATAAACTTTGTGATTAACAAATAATTTTTAATTAAAGGGTAATACATGTTTTTCAAAAGTATGATAACATGATCCTCTCTTGAAAAAGGCTTGCAAAAAGCCTTATCACTAGTTGCGTACCGTGGGGGTTCAAGCTATGTTTTTTCTTTTTCCCTTTTAAATGCAAAAACTGACCCACTTGAGACAATGATAATGAAAATGAATGATAGTATTGTAGTTATCAATTCATATCTCTCACCTGTGGCCTGTTATTGGACCCAACATTTATGGCAATTTAAAGTGATAATTACAAATCTTGCATTGTTGCATCAGGGGTTTTTAATTTTTAAACCCTTCGAGCTATCCTTAATCTTTGATAAATGTCAAATTACAATTGTAGAGAAAAATCAATGCCATGATTCCTAGGTCTCCATGCCATTCAAACAGGAAGCTGTAACTTCTATGCTGTGCTTTCTTAGCACAAAGCCATTAAAACAGGAAGCTGTAACTTCTATGCTGTGCTTTGTTAGCACAAAGTGTTTACCAAAGATTCTCTTAAAGAAAGTTCAAGCTGAAGAGATACTTGATCATGGTTCCTAAGTTTGTAGGCATCTTCTATTATGCCTCCTACTTTTTAATTTTTTTTCTATTTTCATGTTAGTAATTGTTATTTTATTTATATATATATTACTGGAGGTTATCTTTCACTTTCACATGATTTCCTATTATTATGGTGGATATTCCACCAATTTGTATTCAAAGGCGGCCAAGTTAATAAAGAAGTCAATTTTTATAGAATTCAGTCAAGTTGTTGAGAATTTGAAGCTCAAGAGATTTTAAGTTCTCTTTGAGCAACATGAGACTATAACTATTTTTTTGCTGAAGAAGATCATCTTTTCACTCGCAAACCTTACTCAGGAACAGTCCTTCTCTAACCATAACTCAAACTGACCTATAAATCAATCTGTATCCTAGGATTGGACCAACTTGATATTAGAGCCTAAGGTTATGGGAGACGTAATTTAACAACAATTCAGCCAATTGTTGCAATTATTCCAAAAGGAGTGTGCTGCTAACCTCATTTAAGAAGAAGCATTCTTGGCTTGCCTAGATGAACTTACCCCTGATTTGGCTACTTTCAAAGTCTCGTTGATCTCAACTGAAGAAGACAGTAACAATCGAACTCGCAAGGGAAAAGGGTTGTAAGCCTATCTGGCTTGGCTTAGATTCTTTAGGGGGTGGTTTCATTGTTCCCAAGTTCACCGAGTGGGATTTCCCTTGTTTTAATGGCCAAGATGATCCTTTAGGATGGTGAAGTTGTTGCAAGCACTTTTTTTGCCACCAACAAACACCTGATGAAGATAAGATCATTCTCGTTTCCTTTTACTTAAAAGGTAATGCTCAGCTTTTCTTCCTTTAAAAGGAGGCTATGATTATGAATTAATAAAGATTAGGTCTTGCGTAATTATGAGAGAATCTTGTTTAAAAAGCACAATGTTTTTTTCTCTTTGAATAATCAGAATGTAACAAAAGATAATGATATTAAAAAAAATTAAGAATCGATCTTTGAACTATAAAGGAGAACCCTCAGGTTAAAGGAATAGCCTACTTAATTCTCCAAAGGAACACCACCAAAAATTAAGATTTGAGGAGGAAAGATTCATTTTTTAAAAAGTTGAATAACACAAATTCTATTATGAAATATGCTAAAAATTACATACCCTAATCCCTTATATAGGCTTAAAGATAACAAAGCTTGATCCCATTCTAATTAGAGAAACAATCACATGCCTATTGGAATTAAAAAAACTTAATCCTAGTCTAATTAGGAAAACCTAACTAAATGATTATTGGAATTAAGAAAATAACTAATAAAATCATAAATAAATTAGCTTATTAAAGCCTAAAAGAAGGTATATCTAGCCCATTGCTCGCAAATATTAACTTTGGA
>JAOTJB010000002.1:24955649-24971853 GCA_027123815.1 Erythroxylum minutifolium
GAGTAGGAAAAGATAAATGTGCCTTTTGTCTGGAGAAAGGGCATTGGAAGAAAGATTGTCCAAAGTTGAAAAAGAAAGAAATGTCTGTTTCCAAAGCATGTGTTGGTGAGAACATAAGTGATGACAGTGTGTCAGATTTTTGTTTAAGTAGTCATTCATCCATATCTGGTTCTGACGAATGGATTATGGATTCAGGTTGTACTTATCATATGTGTCCACATTGAGAATGATTCTTTAATTTTGAAGAGAGTAATGGTGGAGTTGTGTATATGGGCAATAATGACAGTTTTCAGACTGTTGGGATAGGTTCAATTCGATTGAGAAATGTTGACGGATCAACCAGAGTTCTGATAAATGTTTAGTATATACTGAAGTTGGGAGCTTTGGAGTCTCAAGGTTGTACTATATCTATACGTGATGGAATTCTGAGGGTCATTTTAGGCGCTCTTGTAATTTTGAAAAGCACTAGGAGGAACAACTTGTATTGCTATAATGGTAAAACAGTGATTGGATCAGTGGCTATGGTTTCTGATAATGATGCATATTTAGAAATCACCAGATTATGGCATATGCGATTGGGGCATGCAAGTGAGAAAGCCTTATTTAGCTTGGTAAAAAGAGGCTGCCTTATTTAGCTTGGTAAAAAGAGGCTTATTGAAAGGTGCAAAGACCTGCAAACTAGATTTTTGTGACCATTGTGTTTTGGGAAAATAGAAGAGAGCGAATTTTGGTATGACTATTCATAATACAAATGATATTCTTGATTATATTCACTCAGATGTATGGGACCTTCTCAGACTGCATCTTTGGGAGGTATGCGCTGCTATGTTACATTTGTTGATGACTTTTCTAGAAGAACTTGGGTGTATGTTTTGAAATCTAAAGATGATGTAATTAGTGCTTTCCTTAAATGGAAAAAGATGGTTAAGACACAAATTAGTAGGAAGATCAAATACCTCGGAACAGATAATGGTGGTGAGTATTGTAGTGATCAGTTCTTGAAGTTGTGTCAAGATGAAGGTATTGTACGTCATTTTACTGTAAGAGGTACATCATAGCAGAATGGGGTGGTAGAATGCATGAATCGGACATTGCTGGAAAAAGTTTGTCGTATGTTGTCTAATACGGGATTAGGTAAGGAGTTTTAGGCTGAGGCTTTGATTTATGCATGTCATCTTATTAATCACCTACCATCGGCTGCTATTAGTGATAGAACTTCATTGGATGTTTGGTATGGACAACCTGCTTTTGATTTTGATTCTTTACTTGTTTTTGGTTCCAATGCATATTATCATGTGAGAGAATCAAAGCTAAATTCCAGAGCCAAGAAAGCAATTTTCTTGGGATTTTCTTCAAGATTGAAAGGATATCATCTTTGGTGTTCGAGTTCGAGGAAGATTGTATTCAGTAGAGATGTAACATTTAATGAGTCTTTTATGTTGAAGAAATAAAAAAACCAAACAATGGTGAATAATACTTCGAAACAGATGGAGCTAGAAACAACTACATTGAACCCGGTTATATCTGTAGAAACAGATAATGGTACTCCTCTAACAACTGAGGATTTGGCAGATGATGAAGAAAGTTCTACTCAGGAACCTGAATAGCAACAAGAATCCATTGCAATAAATAGGCTAAGACGTGAGATTCGGAGACCTGCTCGATTTGTTAATATGGTGGCTTATACACTTCCAGTTGCGGATGATGATATTCCTTCCACTAATAGAGAGGCAATCAAAGATTCTGAAGTTGATTAGTGGAAGATAGCTATGGAAGAAGAGATGCAGTCTTTTCGAAAGAATGAAACTTGGGAGCTAGATCAACCACTGAAGGGTAAGAAGGCAATTAGGTGCAAAATGGGTATATGCAAAGAAAGGTGGATTTTATGACAAGAAAGATGTCTGCTACAAGGCAAAGTTTGTGGCTAAAGGCTATGCACAGAGGGAAGGAATTGACTACAATGAGGTATTTTTTCCGGTTGCGAAACATTCTTCCATTAGAATTTTATTGGCCTTAGTAGCTCAGTTAAATATGGAACTAGTTCAACTCGATGTAAAAACTACATTTTTACATGGTGACTTAGAAGAGAAAATTTATATGAATCAGCCAAAGGGATTCAAAGTTGCTGGTAGGGAAAAATTAGTTTACAAACCGAAAAGATCGCTTTATGGTTTGAAACAATCGTCGAGGTAGTGGTATAAGCAGTTTGATCAGTTTATGATGGGTCAGAGGCACACAAGAAGAAAATTTGATCATTGTGTGTATTTTCGGATGCTACATGATGGTTATTTCATTTATCTACTCTTATATGTCGAAGACATATTGATAGCTTCAATGAACATCAAAGAAATTGAAAAATTGAAGACTCGTTGAATCTAGTGTTTAAGATGAAAGATTTGGGTGAAGCTAGAAAGATATTAGGCATGGAGATTAGCAGAGATAGAGAATGAGGCAAAATTTCCTTGACTCAGAAGCAATATCTGAAGAAGGTATTACAACGTTTTGACATTTCAGAAGAGTCAAAACCTGTAAGTATCCCACTTGCTCCTTATATAAAGATCAGTGCATCTTTATCTCCTATTTCATATGAGGAACGGGAGTATATGTCTTGAGTTCCATATGCTAATGTAGTTGGTAGCCTGATGTATGCTATGGTGTGTATGAGACCTGATATTTCACATGCAATTGGAATAGTGAGCAGATATATGTATGATCCTAGTAAAGGACATTGGCAGGCTGTGAAATGGATTCTGTGGTATTTGCTGAAGATTGTAGATGTTGGTTTAGTCTTTAAGAGAGATAATACATGTGATCAATGTACTATTGGTTATGTTGATTCTAATTATGCTGGTGATTTGGATAAATGCCGGTCAATAACCAACTATGTGCTTACTCTTGCTAGAGTACTTATAAGTTCGAAGTCTACTTTACAATCTATAATTGCTTTGTCTACTACAGAGGCAGAGTGCATAGTAGTTACAGAGGTTGTGAAGGAAGCTACTTGGTTACAGGGATTGCTGGATGAGTTGGGAATTGGTCAGAAGAAAATTCCTATATTTTCTAACAGTCAGAGTGCTATTCATTTAGCAAAGAATCCAATGTACCATGTACGAATGAAGCATATTAATGTTCGGTTTCATTTTGTGCGGGAGATTATTAATAAAGGAAAAATCTTAATTCAGAAGATTGGGACTGTCGAGAATCCTGCAAATATGTTGAATAAGGTTGTGACAGCGATCAAGTTTAATCATTGTTTGGACTTGATCAATATAGTTTAAGTTTGATAGTGCTATTGCATGCAATTTTGAAGACGATGCATTTGGATAGAGAATTTGGGAAAAAAGTTAAACTTTAATGAAGGATTCGCATATTTGCCAAGGTGGAGATTTGCTAAAATTGGCTTATATACCAATTACACCAATCCCACATTAGTGGGAGATGGCATGGGGGTTTCTTGGTTGGGCCTATATAAGACAAGACCCTCTTTGTTATTTGTTGTACCTTGAAAAAATTCTCTTCCTTCCCCTTAATTTGAAAGATCTCTCAAAGAGAACCTCATAGTTTAAGGATTTTTCATGTAAGCCCCTGAAGTTTGTAATAATTGAAATTTTCCCTTTATTTTTGTCTGTTTGTAAGTAATACCCTATTGTATGGGTAATTACAATATTAGCCTAACTATTTGGGTATTTGTAATTTGACCCAATAGTTTTGAAATTTGTATTGTGACCTAGAAATTTTGTAATTTCTCTTTGAAGATAGTGGATTCGTTCTAACAGCGCCCAAGGACGTAGGTAACATTACCGAACCTCGTTAAATTGGTGTTCTTTCTACTTTTGCATATTATGTTGAATGATTGGTTAGTTGGTTGCTTCATTAAAATATTATGTCTTATTATTGACATAAGTAGTGATAATTATTGTTTGAACGCTTTCGACGCAACAGCTAGGAAACAACAAGCCAATTCTTATGATATGATGTTTTATTTATGATAGTTCTGACTAATTTTCTAATCACTAGAAAAAGTGAAAAGTATGTTTAACTCTACAGGCTTCAGCTCGTATGATAGTTGCCTCATTTGTCTTGCTTGGTCTATTCTCACTTATTGATGATGTGATATGTTATTAGTGGTTAAAGGTTTTAATATTCTTCTTATAAAGAGGACCAATTACTTCACTTTCTGAGGAGATGACTGATCCTGAGAATAAATATGTTGTCCTTGGAGTTACTGTTTTGCATTTAGGACTACTATTATGCTTACCTTACCCCTTTACTTTCACAAATGAAACTCTTACAATAATTTTCTAACCTAGGTGTTTCTATACTGGACACCACTAGAAGTATCGGAGAATTGTTGCTAAACTGGTACAATTATTTAATAATTTTTTTGCAAACTCAATTATTTGTTGAATACCTTGTAGCTTATGAATTTTTCACATTAATCCACTGGATCGTATGGTTTTATTTAATTTAGATTTACTTGATATGGTACATTAAGATCAAGGCATAGAGAAATAAGTTAACTTGACTTAGCTTCTCATGATGTTCATGCAACAACATCCGTAATTCTTTGTCCTCGAAAACATATGGTCATTGAGGATAGTATTACTTGACTATTTATTTAAGTAACCATTATATCCGAATACACAAGCTATTCAACCATGATTTTAAACATGAAATTTGTGGACCTTGATGTGTAAACATAGAAGAGGTCAATAAAAGGATTTGAGAGTTATGCATATTTTTCAATAAAAATATATAGCATATTTGAGCAACAAAAAAAATGACAAGTAAAGAAATTGAAGAGAAAGAAAGATAAAGAGAGAACAGAGGAGAAGGAGGTAAAGAGAAAATTTTATTATTTAATCCTATTTATCATATAACAAACACATGTCTCACAAAAAATAAAAAATGTTTGATATAACTTAAAGTTTAAATTAAATATTTGTAAAATATTAAAATTCATTTTAAATTGTGTTAAAATTAAGTTAAAATTTAATGAAAAATTATTCATTGTTACCTACTCATGTACTTACAAATTGGCGTGTGAACATTATACAAAACTTATTCCATAAGCCTATGTTTTCAGTAAAATGGTTTATAATTTTAAGGCTGAAAGCCAATTCAAGCCATACAATTGATTTTGTGCATCAAATATTACTGAATATCACGAGCCTAAGGAAAGGCTATGGTTAACCCAAATGCTACGTCATGAATGACCTAAGCACATTGACCCACTAGAAAGAGTTCAAATCGCAAATAGGGAGCATCAGATTCTCTGTTCTACTTAACCAGTTACTACCTTATTTCATTAAATCTTATCTACATATTTATATAAGATTTGTACAAATATTTAGACAAAATTAAGTAGCATAAAATTGAAACATCTTGTTAGCTATATATTGTATATATTTACTTATTTTATTTTGGCATATTTTTATAAGTTGGACTTATCATGTTTTTATTTTCTTGGATTCAAAAAGAATTATTTAGATAATACTCTAGATACTATGGAATCCTATCTTGCATAGATGTGAATGATATTGCTGAAAATTTTGTTGAGAATTAAGTTGTCTCACGTGAAGGTAGTGGCAAGAGGGTATGGCTGAAAGTTTGAGTGTGAATAAAATTGTTTTTACGTGAATGCAGTGGAAGAAGGGCATTGTCGTAAATCTCATTGGGAGTTAAGTGAATTTCTACAAAAGATACGAGTGTGTTGTTTTTGGTGTGTGTGAAAATATAGACCTACGGCTGGTTGGTGAGTGAGTGTGTGCGTGAGTGCCTTGTGGCTGTTTCCTATTTATGCTTCCGTGACTTAGCTGATGATAGAGGTGCGTGCGTTGCTGATTTTTGGTCGAGAAAATTACATATTTGTTGAAAAAAAACCTCTTCTGGCTGATGATGCCAACCTCAGTTCTTTATGTGAATGTTGCGTTTTTCTCTTATGCTTCAATCGTTAGTTGGCCGTGGTATTTCAGTCAATTATTGCACGAATCAGCTAGGCATCTTTATTCTATTCTTCAGCATCAATTGATGGTGGTTTTTGGAGACTTAGAAGCCTATCTATTTTCTGGGTTTATTGTGTTCCTTGGTGTGACATACGACTGGGTTGATTTTGGAGTATTGAATGTGTCTTGAGCCTTGTGTTGATTGGTGGTGCAGCTGGTTTGTTTTTCTCTTTAGTCTATGGTCTATGGTTTTTGTCTATGACTTTGAGTAATTCTATTGTACTTCGATGAAAGAATTAATCTGGGTGAGGGCCTAGCAGACGTAGATAAAGAATGTCGAATTGCGTTAATAAATCTCAGTGTTGATTTATTTTTTGTTCTTTTAATTTTTCTGATTTTCTTTGTTTGGTAGAAAAAAATCAGAAAATTTGCGAAGCTACTACCCCTATAATTTTTTCACATCTTAACAGAAACATGATATTCCAGCCCCAAATAGGGACAATTGGTAAGTAGTTACTACAGGAGTGATATAGTTGATTTGGTTCACTTGTTTCTATTATTTTATTTTAGCCTGATTTTATGAATATCTATCTATTTATTTTTTTACTAGTCTTATTTATCGGATAGAAAGAAACAGAACATCTGTTCCGAGTTGGCCACGTGAGCCATGCAATGAAACTGACAGAGAAAAAAGACGTGCGTTTGGTTGTGGGCCTGGAAACACCAAATTATTGGAGTGTAATATTCATTGGTACATACATATACGCGTACATCCCGCGTTTTGTGTATCTAGATAAGATTCTTTCTCCAAGGGCTAACGATATTATACTTAGATTTTTTGGTTTCTCGGATTGCAGTCAGTCCACATCTTTTGTTTGTTTATCTGTACGTACGGTACGCACGAGGTGGCGTTATCCCTTGCGACTGCCGTACCTTTTGGTCAATAGCCAATTTGGAATTGAATTCACTTCTTATGACAGATTGATTGATGACTGCTTGAAGACAAAGTATAAGCCACTTGTTATCACATACAGACAATAGGAAATGAAAACTTGTGGTGTCTGCATCTGCTTCTTTCGTGGTCGTGGATTTATTACAAACAATTTTCCGAAGTTTCTAGATCTTTTTCTTTTGTTTACAATATACTATTCCATGATGTTGGATTAAATTAGGCTGCCCAGATATCAATTGACATACTTTCTAGATTTTAAACGTCGAGAGTTTTAAGTTGGAATATACTGAATCAACTGTTATACAGAAACTTTGCAGAGAATCCGTAGCTTCTATTTACAATTTTAAGTGGAGTTAATTAAAAATTAAATGAGTTCGAGTAGATGCTTAAATAGAGAGAAAGTTCAAGATTATATTGCATGCAATTTGATTTATGCAATAATTGCATAAAATGCATGAACAAGACTCAAAATACTTCTCTCTCATTCTAGAACACTTCTAGACCCTTTATTCTCTCTCTTGAGTATATAAGAACTAGTTAGACTTCCTATACATAAGTAAAGAACTCACTTATGTACATATGTCGTGCCTCGATTTAATTGACAGCCTCGCCTGCATCACGCACGATCGTGGCTACTTAAAAGCAGTCATACACACTTTATTTTTCATCTGATCTTTTATGCGTGTTACCTTTAGGTTTCTAGTTATATGAGGCACTTGAATCAACTCTTAAATCGAGCAAATCATGGATGGTATCATACTACTTGAATTGACTCTTAATTCAAGCACATCATGAAAGGTTTCATGATGTCAATTTATCGGAATATAAGTGGATTAACACACAAACTCTTCGATAGTTAATTCTTTGACTTACGAACCTTTACATAGACAATTACCATGCAATTCGTCATTTCACCATACTATAACCCACATGGTTCGGAGTATGGGCTATGTGTCAACTCCCACTAAACTGACTATATCACATCTAGCCCAAGTGATGTTAGTTCTTATCCTTGGATCTCATTACTCTATATGTCATTGAAGACTTTCTTCATGACACATAACTGCTATAGGCAGAGACTCCTGAGTAATGACCCCGACAAAAGGTCGTGGGTATCATCTCCTTCTATTAGGACTGGTGAATCCTTTATTAGCTACCCAATTACCTTCAAATACTAATAGTTGTACCCAATCACCACCCTAAGAGTGACCTCGTCTTGAAATAAAAAGGAATGATGTCAAAGCACAAAATTAGTATTCAAGATATCCTTGAGTACCTCAAGTCTAAGAATATTTGCACCATTGCTATGATGAGATTAATCATTGACATTTGATAGATTATCCATATGATAATCTCATAGCGGGTCATTCGATATACTTACTACTTTTAGTAAGCATCCACATTTTAACTCTAAACATCTCATGCTTACAGTTTGTGAGATTCACTGCTTGATCAAATCAAGAAGTATAACATGTGCTAGTCTATCTAGATTAATAATGTCCTGTCTTATTAATCCTATGACTAGGGATTATTTAGATACTAACATAATTGCACATGATAGGAATCTCATTATCATGATCTCATCATGATTTCCTTCGTGCTATGTTTTGTATCATTGACGTTATTAATTCAATTTAAAACTGACATCAATTCATATATAAATGAATATCAAATTAATAAAAGTTGCCTTTTGTTTTATTAATCAAAATAAAGTTTGTACAAAAGTGCTAAAGATGATTACCTTTAGAGCACTACCCTAACAATCTTCCATTTGTACTAAAGTCAATCGCTTTTGTATCTAGTACCATAGGCGAGTACACTAGAATTAAATTTCATTTGAAGAAGTGGCTTAGTCAAAGGATCAATGATGTTTTGATCTGTGGGCACTATCAACGATGTTTTGATCTGTGGGCACTCTCTCTATCTTCACATCACCTCTATCAATAATCTCCCTAATCAGGTGATATCTCCTAAGTACGTACTTGGACCTCTGATGAGACCTTGGTTCCTTAGCTTGAGCAATAGCCTTGTCATAATACAACAGTATTGGATCTATTATGCTAGGAACCACTCAAAGTTCCATAACAAACTTCTTGATCCAAACAGCTTTTTTCACCACTTTCACAGCTGCAATGTCCTCCGATTCGGTCATCAAATCTGTAGTCGTCTCTTATTTAGAACTTTTCCAACTGACTGCTCCATCATTTAGTATGAAAATATAACCTGACTAAGATTTGGAGTCATTCTGTTCATATTGAAAACTGGCATTCGTATGTCTGCTTACTACGAGATCACCATTTCCATATATCAAGAATACATCTTTAGTCTTTCTTAAGTACTTTAGGATATTCTTGACAACCACCCAGTGACACTCACCAGGATCTGATTGATATCTGCTCGTAACACTTAACGCATACGATATATCAGGTCTTGTACATAACATATCATACATGATTGATCCTATTGTCGAAGCATACGGGATCATATTCATGTGAGTCCTCTCATCTTACGTCTTGGAACACATAAATTTCAAGATTTTTATCCCATGAGTCATGGGAAGAAACTCTCTCTTGGATTGCTCAATGTTAAACCTCTTTAGCAATTTTTCTATGTATGTCGACTGTGAAAGGCCTAGCAACTTCCTTGATCTATCTCTATAGATCTTTATTCCCAATATATAAGTTGCTTCTACGAGGTCTTTCATGGAAAAATTCTGGGACAACCAAATTTTGACTGATTTCAAACTTGAGACATCATTTCTTATTAGTAATATGTCATCCACATATAACACAAGGAATATGATAGCACACTCACTAACCTTCTTATACACTTAAAGTTCATCAGGATTTTATGAGAAACCAAACTTTTTGATTGTCTCATCAAATCGGATGGTCCAACTCTTAGATTCTTGCTTCAATCCATAAATGAATTTCTAAAGCTTACATACTTTTTTTCCATCTTTAGATATAAAGCTCTCAGGTTATATCATATACACATCCTCAACTAGGTTTACATTCAAGAAAGTCTTCTTCACATCCATTTTTCATATCTTATAATCATAATGAGCAGCAATGGCTAGGAGTATTCTAATGGATTTAAGCATGAATACAGGGTTAAATGTCTCGTTATAGTCAACTCCTTGTCTTTAACGATAACCTTTAGCGACTAGCTTCGCTTTATAGGTAATTACATTACCATCCATGTCGATTTTCTTCTTGAAATCACTGCACCCTATGGGTTTTAGCCCTTCGGGTGGGTTAATCAAAGTCCATACTTGGTTTTCAAACATGGAATCCATTTCAGACTTCATCGATTGAAGCCATTTTTCACATTATGAACTTTTCAGAGCCTCTTCATAGTTTGTAGGCTCATCGTACTCTATGAGCAATACGTCATTTTGTTTGTTTACAAGAAATCTATATCTCTATGGAACATTGTGTATCCTAATTGACCTACGAACATTTTGTGTGTCAGAAGGTTCAACTGTTATCTTATCTCATTGAACAACAATTTCGGGTTCAAGCAATTGATCTACGTCTGTTTGAGCATCATAAAATTAATCAAGTTCAACTTTGTTCTCACTGTCTTCTTATAGAAGAAACTCTTTATCTAAAAAGACGGCATACTTTAAGACAAACACCTTTTGCTCTAAAGCATTATAGAATTGATATCCAATTGTTTCTTTAGGATATCGTTTAAACAAACATTTATCATATTTTGCTTTAAGCTTGTCTGATTGAATCCGCTTCACGTAAACTGGACAATTCCAAACTTTCATATAAGAAAGATAGGGCTTTTTGTTAGTCCATATCTCATATGGAGTAAGATCAACTGCTTTTGAAAGGACTCTGTTTATAAACAATAGTCTCAAGTGCATAACCCCAAAAGGATTTCGGTAGATTTGTTAAGCCCATCATTGACCTTACCATGTCCAACAAGGTTCGGTTTTTTCTTTCAACCGCACTACTATATTGCAGTGTATAAGTTAGAGTCCACTGGGATACTACCCCATCATCTCTGAGATAAGTTAGAAACTCCTTGTTCAAGTATTCACCACCTCAATCTGATCAAAATGTCTCGATACTTCTATTGAGATGTTTCTCTACTTTATGTCTAAATTGTTTGAACATTTCAAATGCTTCAGACTTGTATCTCATCAGATACACATACCCATATCGTGAATAATCATCAATAAAGGTAATGAAGTACATAAAGCCAATTTGGCATGTATGGACATCAGACCACATACATCATAATGCATTAGGTCTAATAACCCATTCGCTCGTTCACTGTTTCCTTTAAAATGTAATTTAGTTATCTTACTTAATAAGTAAGATTCACATGTGTCATATAATTCATAATCAAATGACCCTCAGCTGCCACTCTTGTGTAGTTATGTGTTTCTCACTTATATGGCCAAGTTAACAATGCCAAAAGTAAAATATTTTAAGTTATCTCATTTTTGTCTTTTATTGCCACTGATTTTTAAAATTGGATTACAAATATATAATATGTAAATACCATTGCACAATGTAACAGTACGATACAACATTTCATTCAACTTAATTGAACAATCATTGCTTGAAAAAGTTAAATGAAATCCTACTTTATTAAGACATGAAATAGATACAATGTTCTTTGTCACAATGGGTACATAATAGCAATTATCCAAAATTAGCACTAGCCCACTAAGAAGATATAAAACATATGCTCTTACGGCTAATGTAGCAACTCTTGCTCCATTTCCTACACATAAGTCCATCTCTCCCTTCTTGAGTGATCTACTATCCCTAAGACCCTACATATTAATGCATATGTGTGAGCCACATCCGGTATCTCATACCCTAATGTTATGATCAAAAATAGTATTAACCTCAATGAAAAATAGTATCCCTGAAGTAGACGATATGGCATCTAATGCCTTCTTCTGCTTCAGTGACTCCAGATAAGCTTTACAGTTCCTCTTCCAATGTCCTTCTATGTTACAATGGAAGCATATCCTCATTGATGTTGTCTCCTTTGCCTTCTTCTTGGCTACACCTCCCACTAGCTTTTTGGACTTCTTCTTCTTTTAGTTCTTCTTTCGAGAACTAGAAAGACAGTCCACCAACATCATAGCCTTACTGTCTTTCTTAACAATTTGCTCAGTTGTTTTGAGCAGATTAATCGGCTCAGGTATTGATGTGGATAGTTAAGCACAAACTGTGAATAACTATCGGTCAAACCAGTCAAAATTAAGTCTATACTTAATTTATGATCCATTACAAAACCCAAACTTACTAACCTTTCAATGTATCTATACAACTTCAGCGCATATTACATTAAAGATGATCCCTCAACCATCTTAGACTAGAAAAGCAACCTTGAAGTCTTGAACATTTTAGACCGAGCTTGCTCATCAAATAGTTGCCTTAGATAGTAGACTATGGTATGAGCATCCATAGCCTCATATTACTTTTGTAGTTCTGGTGACATAGAGGCTAGCATTATAGAGCTAGCCAGCTCACTATCATCCAGTAACTTCTTGTAAGCTTTTTGATCCTCATCAGATGCATTGGCATCAAGGCAATCAGGAAGTGGTTCGTATAGGACATATCCTAGTTTCTCATATTTGAGAACAATTCTCAAATTCCGTAGCCAATATAAGAAGTTAGGTCTCGTGAGTTTGTTGGAGTCTAATAGAGAGCGCAGGTTCACACTTAACGAAGACATCATAGCGATTCAATAACCTAGAAGAATGAGAGAAAGTTTTAAAATGTACACTAGTGCATATTGATAAGGACTTTAATCAAATGCATTATAAGTCCCACTATTCTTATTCAAATCGATAGCCCTCATTATGAATTCGAGAAAACTTACATTTTCTTAATGGGTCGATATCTAATATCACTAAGAATGACCTTGGGTTTGCCCAACAAACCACCTTAGGTCAATCGGTAAGTATCATTCATACCAATTGCATTTGGTTATGCAACTATCGACTTGAGCCATCAACTGTTGATTTAGCACACTCACTGGGTTATCAACTCTTGATTTGTATACATCCCATGTATATAACCCAACTTCGCCTCTATCCACATTGACCTTGGATTTTTCTAACAAATCAACTCTTCCAATTAGGACCAACCCATTAATCTGAAAATCTAATTTCCATGGTTTGAACATATTTGTGTAGCGCGGGCTTAGGTTTGTCCAACAACCCAACTCTAAAAGAATTATGGTTCTTGCCATATTAGTAGAAGGTGTAAGTCTTAATATTTCGGTTGAGGGATTTATTCTTAGGTCTCTTCAATACTTAGATGATATTATATATATATATATATTTAGATTATGAACAACTCAATTAAATTGAGCCTATTTTCATAACCACCCTTAAAATGCATATAATGCATGTATCACATAAAGGAGGTTTAATTGAGGCTATGACTTGACTATGCATCAAAAGTTCGTTATTCGATTCAACTCTTAAATTGAATCAGGTACTAGTGTTAGTCTCGGCTAATTCGAATTATGAATGTGATTCGATTAGGAACCCTAAAATTCAATTATTTTGTTATCCAAATTAAACACTTTAATTCTAGTATATATGTCTTTTTCTATTCACACTAGAAATGTTATGCTCTACTTGGATTAATTCTAAATTAATCCCTAGTTTCCCAAAATTCTCGTATATTAATTAGTCATCTATGATATCCCTAGGTCATCTCAAATTTATCTTAACGATTTTGGAAATAGCCAAAATTATCTTGACGACCAAAATCATCAAGATAAATAAGTTAACCTACTAGACACTAAAAGGACTGATTTGATGTTTAGAAAATTTTCAAAACCCTAATTTCAGGCACATGCACTAAGCATGCTACTACCATCAAAATAATACATTTATTTTCTCATAAAAACTTTATTAAGGTCTTATAATCCAAACACATACACAACAAGTCATTAATTGAGTCAACTCCATCATTTTTCAAAAACCTGATCTGTTGACTTTGACTTGATTTATTAATTGAATCAAATTCAATTAATTATGGAAATTTACAAAGTCTTATACACATTCTAAATGTGCCTAATAAAAAATTACAGAAAACAATTCCTAGGAATTATTTATTAACTAAGTGGAATTAGCCAGTACGTCACATGTTTATGACACTTGTCATATTACTTCTAACACTAGTCATACTCTACACCATGCATGCATAAGATAATCACTTTAATAACAAGTTTCATGCATCTCAGACATATGGCAACATCTTATCTTACATGTTCATGCATAAAATTCATAAAAATAATTTTTATAAAAATTAATATGGAATTTACAAGCATGCTGGTTCACCATACTTTCAGAATTTACCATAACTTCATACATGCATCATGCTGAAACTAAATTTGTAATAAAATAGTTAATGAAATTTAATTGCACCTTTCTTTGAAAAAAACATAACATAACACCTTATAAACATTTATGTGAAAGAAAATCAGAAAAAAAATTTTCTAGAATTATTACGAAATTTTCAAAATCAGCACATGCATGCAGTTTTCCAAAAATTCCCAGAAACTAACATATGAATAAACTAGATATTAGTTTGAAATAAAGTAGCAAATGACAATCAATTGCAATTTCCTTTGACAGAAACATGATATAACACCTTGTAAACATTTATGTGAAAGAAAATTAGAAAATTAATTTTTCTACAATTTACACGAATTATTCCAAATCAACATGCATGTGAATCACAACTCAACAAACAGTTCGCACATATTCAATACATCATCTATTACATGCATAAACTTGCTCTGATACCACTGTTGGAGTGCCAATGGATACATGAATCACATGCATGAAAATGCAACGAAAGTGTCAGAATCTAAATTCTGACCACATGGCAACCCGAAAATCCAGAAACACACATACATGTATAGACAGACCGTAAGAACATGATATTTAAACACTTATACCTTTTAATACTTCTCTTTTCTTGATTCTTCTCCTTGTTTAGGTTATTGAAAATAACAAAACCTTCCATGATCACCCAAGAACACACAAAGATGAAGAAGAAACAATGTGTAAAGGTGGTTTGAGCACCAAAGTAGATGAGTTCAATTAAATGCTCAAATGGAGAGAAAGTTCAAGACTATGTTGCTTGCAATTTGACTCATGCAACAATTGCATAAAATGCATGAACAAGACTCAAGACACTTCTCTCTCACTCTAGAACACTTATAGACCCCTTATTCTCTTACTTGAGTGTGTAAGAACTAGTTAGACTTCCTGTACATAAGTGAACTCACTTATGTATATTTTTCGTGCCTTCGGTCACGATCGTGGCCTACTTAATTGACAGCCTCACCTTCGGTCATGCCATAATCGTGGCCTACTTAAAAGCATCCATACACACTTTGTTTTTCATCCGATCTTTTATGTGTGTATCCCTTAAGTTTCATGTTATTTTAGGTACTTGAATCAACTCTTAATTCGAGCAAATCATGGATCGTTTTGTGCCACTTTAATTAACTCTTAATTCAAGCAAATCATGAAAAGTTTCATGATGCCAATTTACCAAAATATAAGTGGATTAACACACGAACTCTTCGATAGTTAATTCTCCAACTTATGAACCTTTCCATAGACAATTAGTGTGCAATTCATCCTTTCATCATAGTACAACCTACATGGTTCTGAATATGAGCTATATGTCAACTCCCACTAGACTGACTACGTCATATCTAATCTAAGTGATGTTAGTTCGTGTCCTAGGATCTCATTATTCTATATGTCATTGAAGACTCTTTTCATGACACATAACTGCTCTGGCTAGAGACTCCTGAGTAATAACCCCGACAAGAGGCCATGGGTATCATCTCCTTCTATCAGGACTGGTGAATCCTTTATTGCCTACCCAATTACCTTCAAATACTAATAGTTGTACCCAATCACCACCCTAAGAGTGACCTCGTCTTAAGGTGACAAGGAATGATGTCAAAGCACAAGATTAGTAACCAAGATATGTTTGATTTCCTCAAGTCTAAGAATATTTGCACCATTGCTATAATGAGATTAATCATTAACATTTGATAGATTATCCATACGATAATCTCATAACGAGTCATCCGATGTACTTACTGCTCTTAATAAGCATCAACATATTATCTCTAAACATCTCATGCTTACAGTTTGTGAGATCCACTGTTTGATCAAATCAAGGAGTATAACATGTGTTAAGGTTGATCTAGATTAATAATGTCCTATCTTATTAATCCTATGACTAGGGATTATTTAGATACTAACATAATTGCACATGATAGGAAT
>JAOTJB010000002.1:24971953-24982416 GCA_027123815.1 Erythroxylum minutifolium
CATGGATTGTAGAACCAGAATCAATCCACCATGTGTTATGATTAACATTAACCATATTAGACTCATAACAAACAAATAAAATTTGAGTACCTTTCTTCTCGAGCCAGTCTTTAAATTTAGCACAGTCTTTCTTCATGTGTCCCCTCTTCTTGCAGAAGAAACACTTTGACGGCTTCTTTATATCATATTGAGGAGTAATTTTGCCTTTTCCCTTATTCTTGGCATCGTCCTGCCTCTTCTTTCTTGAAACGGTCAAATTGACCCTTTCACCATCTTCCATCAACAACCTCTCCTCCTCTTGCACACACATGGTCAACAGTTCGTTGATCAACCACTTGTCCTTATGTGTGTTATAGGAGATTTTGAAAGGATCGTATTGTTGAGGCAGAGTACACAGAATGTAATGCAACAGGAAAGATTTCGATATTGTAACTTCCAGTGCTTTCAGCTGAGCCGCTATATCCCTTATACGCATGATATGATCACATACGCCCTTTATTCCAGTGAGTCTTAAGGATGACAACTGCATAATTAAAGTGCTGGTAAGGGCCTTATCAGATGTAGCGAATTGCTCATCAATGGCCTTTAATAGATCTTTCACATTACTATGTTGTTCAACAGAACTACGAATGCCAGCAAATATTTTGGTCTTTATGAATGTCATGGAGAGACGATTAGATCTCTCCCACCTTTCATAAAGAGCAATAGCTTCTAAAGTGATGGTTTCAGTCGTACTCGGTGGTTCGTTCTTCTTAATAGCATAGTCTATATCCATCCAGCCTAAATGAAGCAAAATTCTCTCCGTCCAAACATTATAGTTGTCACCTCTCAATTCAGGAATATCACACTTAAGATTAGAAATATTAATTGTTTGAGTAACTGCAAATTGAGAAATAAAAATATATACTCGTTATATTTTGAGACCAATAATAAGTCATGATTTACCAATGTAAATCATGCATTTAATAGCTGAATCTAGTGACATAAGAGTTGCTTGTGGGCTAAAGTGTTACTCAATTATATTCATCCGAAACGTTATGATAAAGCTATTGAATTATGTTCCTTTTCTTAATTCCTGTGGGTAAATTAAGAAATATAATTCGATATTTTATCCTAATTAATCATACAAATATAATAAAATTCCTGTGGGTAGATTTTATTATATCACATACAATTAATTACAATTAATGTCTTAATGTGATCGTTCAATTAAATATATAATCCTAATTAATTTGAGATGTTGTGGCTAGTCTCAATTAATTAAAATTATATGATCACTAACATTATCTTAGGCATTAATCAAAGCTCTAACATTAATGCAAATAAGCACATAATAATGCATAATTTATTTAACTTAATTTTTTGCATATATAATAATCACAAATACATACAAAATAATGCATAAATTATTTCAAGTACTTTGCATGTATAATAGTCATAAATTTATACATAAAAAATTGCACAAATTATTTCAAGTACTTTGCATGTATAATAATCATAAATTTATACATACAAAATTAATGTACAAAATATTTCATTTAATTTACATGTAATTTGTGCAAACAAGAAAAAATTAATATTGTTCAAAAAATATTAATTTTTAATACCCAAAATGATTTTATCATTAAAATCATAACATAATGGGTTAGGTCCTAATTAATCCAATTAATTATTAATATTATCATAATTAATATTAATAAAATTTAAAAAAAGGATCGCAGAGTCGTCTTCAACCTCCAGCCGGGTCGGGCGTGACCCGGCTGGAACCAGTCGGAACCCCGACTGGAAAGGAAAGGAGAAGACGGCAAATCACATACGGATGCCGGCAGTGGGATGGAGACGACCCGGAGACGCGCAAGACGTCAAGAAATTGACCATGCAACGTTCGAAAAATCGAAAAATATCAACGGTCGAAAACTCACATACGTCCGTCGTTGTCCCTCCTCTCCCACGTTGCAATCACGGCTTCGAGCTCCGTGGAGTGCCCAAAAGACGACTCTCCAGTCTATAATACGTCAAAAATGCGTCGAAAAAATTCAACACTCTCAACGCATAGTTTCAACAGAAAAATCGCAAAACAGAGTAAAACAGAGAGAATTGTTTTCGGTGATTTCTAGGGCAAGACAGAGGCAGTAGCAAGGCTCTGATACCAAATGTAAACCAAGTCATAATAAACCAGCACCTCAAGCATGCATTTATACATGACAAAATTCACGTAAAACACATGCATAATCAACAGAAGCGTAATAAAAACACGAAATACCTCCAACCATTGCCTTTCCACCGAAGATCTGCAAAAAAACTTGGAGAAGTTTGAAGCTTCTATCCTCTTCCTAAGCTCAATCGATGGTGTGGTGCTCTGAAATGCTTAGTGAGGATAGGGACCAACACTTGATGATTATATCAACTCTCTCTGGCCATCACAGAGACTGAAGGTTGAGGAAGTGGGCAAAAAACACACATGCAGTAGTTACAGGACATGATGAAAGAGACCATGTATAGGGAGAAGGGACCATATATAGGTAGTTAAGGTTTGACCAAAATCCTTACATCTCATTGTTTGTGGTTAAATATCATATTAAAGTCTTGATTTTTCTGTTTCCTTGAGAGATAAGTTGGCAATATTCGACAAGGGGCTGGTAAATCCTCCTCAGGAAAAGAATGGCCAAGCTTCTCTAAATTCATCCAGAAAGCCAAAACACCCTGATGAAATTTTGAAGGCATTCGTGTCTTCTAATCCTGCAAATGCTTTCTCAATTAGATTTGGAGATGGTGCATTTCTTGCTTATAATCCACCAAAGAACGATACATCAAAAGTACGGCTTTATGGTATTGCCATTCGAATTTTGACTTGTGCACTGCAAACACAACTAACTTTAACAGGCATAATCAGAAATGTGAAACCTGGAAAATAAATGAGAGACTTGGTTCCTATTAATAGTTAAAATCCCAGATCTCTTATTTATTGTTTCAGTTATTCTTTCTGGAGCTGTCTATCTAACAAGTGAAATTGAAGGTTGTTTTGTAGGTATCTGGGAAATTTGAACAACAAATGTAGTCTCATCAAACAGTATGGTCTAAAAAGTCGCCAGTAAGGCCATGTTTTTTATTGACACATACAGAATCCTCCGTAACCCTGCTCAACAGTTCCTCAAGGATCTGGATGTTGACTTCCAAAGCTAGATGTGTCTTTTACTGCTCTGATAAGCCTCTTTATACTCCTTCTTAAGTCTTCAGCTAGTTGGTTTAGTCACGTTTAATGTAACATTTACTCTTTTTGATATATGTTTTTAGGGCGCAAATGAGATTATAGAACTATATTCAAGAATAGCAGCTGATAGGAGAGGGGTAATGTCAGACGATGTGGAGATGATAAACCATTTCCTTCGGGATGTTTTGTTCCACAATAACTAAGGACGATGTGGAGATGATAAACCATTTCCTTCGGGATGTTTTGTTCCACAATAACTAAGGATTGGAGAGCTATGAACTGAGCATCCAAGAAGCGAAGTTAAAGCAATGCCAAGGATCGACAGTGGAGTCGTGCGACGCTAATTTCAAGGTTGATGTTCATTCCAGGTTAAGCATTAGAGGCAGCTAGCTTACGAGGACTAGCACTTATGATTTCCTTTTTAAATTGTCTCGACTCAATGATACATGAATTGACATACTCTATCTTGACTCAATGATACATGAACTGATTTACAGTTTTTATCGTGACAATGAGAATGGTCACTGTAATCCAAGTTAATGGCCTGCAAGAAATTACTGTTTTTTCCTGCCTCTTTTTGACCTCTCTCAAGGATAATAAATGTATCAAGGGAAAAAATGTAAAATCTAATCTGAAAGCCATTCTGAATAATACTTTTTTAAGTACATTTTTCTCATCATGAAGAGATGGTCATAGTCATTAGATCTCAGATCCCGGTAAGCTATTTGGATTGTTTCAGACTCCTTATTCCTCAAGGTTTTAAATACTATGAAGCTGCAGTGTAGCCCGAATAACTTTTGACAGCCGTTTGCTCAATGACATAACCTCACTACAGTGCCCAGTGCTGACCTCACTACAGTGCCCAGTGCTGAAAGATAATAACGGGTCATTAATAACCGCGTACTGGCAACTGAGAAAGATACTGATTAACAACCAAAATTAATTTGTTTCATTTGAATTGTAAAGGCTACTTTCACTTGTACAGTTTAAAAATGTTTCATGTATCAAAGCTAGATTCAGATTTTTATCTCTGAAGTACGGGGCCGATAAGATCATCCAACCCCAACCACCGCAGATGTCAAGGACGTGACGCTCATTCTAATTTGTTTCTCTTCTCAGATGTTTAATTGTTGACACAGTTCATGAATTTGAATGGCAATGCTTTCTCCAGTTGGACATATAACTCAAAGTAGAGAAGCAAGTTGTGTGAATCTCCAAAGGTTATCCCAAACAAAATCTGCCAATTGATCAATCCACATCCACAAAAATCTGCAAGTTGGACGAGTTAAAGAAGTAAGAAATGAATACAATTACCACCTTCAATCCACCATACTATGTATTCTGATTATGCACAATTTTAGAGGCATGTCTAGGATACTCAACAATCTGAATACTAAAGGACCAATCCAATTAATCCAATTAAACTTCCTAAATTTGGCGAAGTCCATTTTCTATAAAGGGTCCCCGTGAACTCACAGCTGTAGGCAAAAGGAATTCCAGGAATTTGCATGCAACAATTAAAAATTTATGGTGGCAAGAACGCTGCAAACTAGAGTAGGTAACCAACCTCCAAATCAGGAATTGGATCATAAGCTTTGTTCTCTGTCTTATTGAACAAAGTAATGCCTGTTATTCTCTGAACTCCAAGTTTTGTAGCAATCAGGTTCTGTAAAGTTGTAGCAACGAGAGTCAAATATACCGTCATCAATTCGAAACATTGAAGTTGTCACTTATTAAACTACTGCTGAAGATATTGTATATAAAGCCATGATGGATCAAGAAGTTACAGAACGAAGCTCTTACATCAGACCATAGGTAAACTTCATGCTTTCATGCATGTATAAATGATTCACAAGAGCATGATGAATAAAAAATGAATCACTACTGGCGTGACCTGCTTATTGAACTGTTATAGAAGGCACACGTGAAAATTTTCTTCATACCAGGGGGAAATTTGTGGTTCCAAATGCATCCAACAGGGGCAATTCCTGAAAATGTGCATCATATGCAAAGATTAGTACAAAAAGTTTTTGAATTATGTGAAATGCCAATCAAAAACATGCAAATGTTTTGTATTTTCTCAACCCCAAAAAATGAAATATATAATAATAGCAGAGAACAAACTTGAGATCACAGGTTAAACCATTTTTGAACTTTTCATGGGATATCCCTATAGAAGTGTAACAACAACTAGCCTCTTTTGCAGATTGAATTTAAGATTAAGCAACAATCATAACTTAGACCAAAAGAACATCTTTGAAAATATAGGTGAAGTTTGAAATCTAGACAGATGTAAGGAGACCCATCAAAGCCCAAAGTAGACAATTACCATTGTCTGAAGACCATTAATCATTACAGCCTTCTCATCAAGAGAATCATTTTCAGCTAGCCAAACCTCAAAGGGGCCGAGTTTTCTATCACTCAGATTTGTAACATTCAACTGCACCTGCAACAATTGACTGATTTCACTTACTAGATAATGAAAAAAATACCCCGTCTTAATGCACTTAATCATTCAAGAACGGCAGGTAGTAGAAATGATAAAATGTTGAATTGAAAGTTGAATTAAAAGGAAAATGGAAGCACTAATCCTTGATTACCGAAAATGGTCTATCCACGTGGATGGTAAGGGGAACCTCAACAACATGCAACTCAAGCTCTTTTCGTTTAACAGGCTGCAGAAGGAAATTCCCAAATTCTGATTAGAATAAATGATAGATAAACTTAGGTATTTTATACTTGAACAAAAACAAGAAATATAAACAGAAACAAGAAATATATATACAAGCACCATACATACAGAACCTACCCAAAAACACAATAGCAGTATGCTTAAATAAGCACCAGTTAATAATATAATTCCAACCAAAAGATACAAAGCAACATCATTTTGTGATGAACCAGGAAAATCCAACACATGCTAGTATACTTTTAGCAAATTACTACATCAACAAGGAAAAGAAAAATTTGCATGAGAATGTTCCTGACTGTATATATAACCATGATAAAGAAAGATCAGATTTAGGGAACATTAACACAGGTATCAAACAAAATTGTTGGAGATTTTTCCCTTCCCGGGTAAGTAGCTATAAATGGGAGTGCAGATCATACACTTCTTAGATAAAAAGTAATCCACTTACACTGCCAAGGATTTGTTGCGTTTGAAGACGTCCAGGTTCACCTAAATTTGTACGCCACGTTATTTGAAGCTTACCAAGAACATTACTTTGCACAGAACAATTTGGGGATAACTGCAACTGATAAAGATAGTTGTGTATCCCTCCTCCAGATCTAATGAGGACAGGTTGCTTAAATACCTTCCTATATGCATAAGACATAAACTAGGAAGTTAAGTTGTTAAAAATACCATCTCAATAAGGCAATATGAACGTTACAAAAATGAGCAGACATAAACTCAATGCATGAAAGCACACCTTGATAAGGAATTAGTCCTTGATTCATCTTCATCAGCTTTTAACAATTTCACAGTCCAATGCTGAGCTGGCTCAAACTCAACTTGATCCATGTAAAGATTTGTTTTTGTATGATTTTCAATGCATGCCTCTAAATAAGTGAGGTCCTGAGATGGAAGAGACAGAAATTACAGGAAGGGCCAAGCGGATATCCAGACTTGTTTGAAACTTGGTTATTTATCGAATATGCAAACAGAAGTCTTCATCGAAGCCTACAGATATTCTTTAATCATTTTTCAATATGGAGCAAATAGGTAAGAAATATGAACTCATGTCCAACAGCCTGTTCTGTAAAATTCCATAACCAATCAGTAACTCTACTTCAGGGTCGGATTTGGAATAAGCACAAATGTTGTCTTCATTGGATTCAGTTTAGATAGTACTATACATGATCAGCAACTTAGAAATAAAATGATGCATTACAAATCAGCCCCAATGAGAGATAAAACACAAATCATCCATATAACAACTGTACCCTTATATCAGTAATATTAGTCACGAGATTGTTAGTAATAGTCTAATATATAGCTGGCATACATGGTTCCTAATTAGTATACACCACTCCCACAAAAAATGAAACAAAAATCATTCACATACCAATCACAACTCTTGTTTAAGAACTATTATTCCCAGATCAGTGTCTTGCTGGCATTGATGCCACAATACACCATATAAATATTGGCCAGTAAGTTAAAGGATAATAAACTTACAGTAGAAGATAGGATCAAGTTGAACATACCTTGACAACCCGCACCTGCAGAAGAATCATAAAGACCGCATGACTTTTTCATTCGTCAAGAAAAAGGATTGCATAAATAAAGATTTTAAAAACTTAGTTAAAGGTGTATGAAAACATTCAGATCAGAAGATGAAATAAATTTCTAATGGTGTCATTTAGGAAAAAGTTCCATGCACGTAAAATTACTATACCTTTGTTCTCACTGAAAGTGGATTGGCAACAATGAACTTGAAGAACTGTGGAAGATATTTACGTTCGCCATCACCATCATTGTACAATGCAGTGCAAACCAATCTTAGAGTTGCAAGGCCATATAAAAGAATGAAATTAGGTGACACTAACATGACTACAAACCTAAACAGAAAACTCGTATTGTGATTACATTAGTCATTTGACAGAACTTACGTATGTGCCCCAAGTTCCTTGACATCATGTTCCACAATGAAATCATAGCGGCCCCCTGCACGAATAGTTTCTACAGGTGTTTTTGATGTGTCCAGAAGAAGGATCCTTTGCCTCTCTGTTTGGATTTCTGCCTACACGTCAATGCATACTTTTAAAAGTCATGAACGTTCAATCACTTCTAGACCTTTAAAATCTTCATGGGTACATCTCAAATAATGAAAATTTTTCTCCACCCGTGGCTCAAAACATATTTTTCAACAAGCACTTTAATACAGCGAAGCAGGCCTTCCATAAACCAACGGGAAAAAAGAGGAACACTAGGCATTTGGTGTATGAACTACAAAACCATGCGATTAATTTTTTGCTTCTCATATAAACAATAACATCATATGCACATAAATAGAATACTACTACAATCATCACATAATCAACCAGTATCATTGACATCATAAGCAAATGAGGTAAAAAAAATTATAACTTGAGAAGAAAGTAGAGGAAGAAGGAAGGAAGGAAGGATCAAACCTTGATAATGACATCCCTAACTTCAAAACTAGAACTGTTGTTGATACTAATATAACTACAAAACGTCTCTCCCAAATATATAGCCCTACAACAAGAAGAAGAACACACCAAAAGAAAATATTAAAAACAGAGGGGAAAATGAAATCGAGATAGGGGAAAGAGGGGAAGAGAGAACCCAAAGGCTTGAGGGAGAACGAGGAGGCCAGAGAGAGCGAAGGAATCGGAGGGGTGATCGATAAGATATCGGGAGCGGTAACTGAGATCGAAGGACGAGGAGGAGGGGTTGATGAAGTGGGAATGAATGAGTGGGGGAAGGTGGGAGGCGGCAATGGGATCGTCGAATATATCTTCGCCGACAATTAGATCGGCGGGGTCGACACGGAGAGAAGTGTCAACGTGGAGCGTAGGCCTGCACAGCCTCATGACTCGAAAGGCCAGCGAGTGCGTTCCCGGTGATGTACTCATCTCTCTCTCTCTCTCTCTCTCTCCTCTCTCCCTCCCCAACGCAATTATGCAAACCAAATTTTGCAGAGGCAAGTAAGCTGGCAGGACTCGGGAGGAGCTACTACTAGTACACTATTAAAATTGCTCTCTTACGCTGCCGTTCGGATGAGTTAATAGCTTTTAAGTATTTCTCCATATAATAATAATTTTTTATCCTTAAAAATCATGCAGTTGCAATTTCCAAAGTCTTCAATTTTATCGTTTGACCTGACCAGACCAGATGTTTGCTTTGGCGAATACAAGTTAAAACAGAAATGGACACAAACCTGTTTCATTAAAAATAAAAGGATAAGCATAACAATATATGGGTAAGGAAGGAGTACATACCCAGGAAGTAACTTCAATTTAAAACAATGCCACTCACACTACACCACTTGACACTGCATTTTGCTCAAACACAAAATGGAGACCAGTTCAATTTAAAACAATGCCACTCGTACTACACTACTTGACACTGCATTTTGCTCAAACACAAAATGGAGACCGATATCTTCCAGCATAATTGATACGAAAATATTAACAGTTCAATACTAACAAGACGATTAAGGAAACTAGCCCGGACTCTATAAACAACTAATTCAGAGCGGAAAATCAAGCAAAACCAGATTAATATTCTGTCCACAAATTATAACCCAAAAAAATATATATAATAGCTCCTACATATCTAGTCTTGTTTTATAGAAGACAAATGGAGAAACAAGCAGCAGTAGAGAACACAAATCTCAATATATCATGCAACAAATTAAATTTGGATGACTGCAGTCGAATCAACTATACGTCACAATTAAGTAGACGGTGTTGATTCTGGTTCTGCTTCAGGTTGTTTGGCGGCTGCAGTAACCTCTTCTTTGGGTGGGTCTGAGGAACCATTAGAAGCAGCATCTTTGACAGGCTCTCCTTTCGTTGATGCAGCATCTTTGACAGGCTCTCTTTTTGTTGATGCAGCATCTTTGCCAGCCTTGGCATTCTTTGCATCCTTGGCAGGTGGAGGAGGTACCATGTGAGGAGGAGGTGTGTGCTTTAGCTTCACAAGTATATGGCGCAACCGGGAAAGATCAGTAGGCTTTCCAGGCTTTGGCCCTTGGATGACTGTAATAGATGGCTTCTTTTCTTGATCCTTCTTTCCTCTTTTCTTCTCAATATTGGGAACTTCGTTAGGGATAAGCTCTGCTATTGCTCTCCAATACTGTTTGTCAGCCTCTTTGTGGAATTTCTCTTGGTTGGCTAAGAATAACTGTTCCATACACAAACTCAATATCCTACATGTAGAGTAAAACAGGGCACGCAAAAGCCCAGAGAAAGATATTTACTTGATATTACCTTCTCCTTTTCTCTGTTATTAGTTTTGTTGTTCTCAACATTGACCTTTCTCTTCTCATAGAATGCTTGTATATACTCCTCAGCTTCTTCAATGATCTTCTTCCTGATCTCCTTCTCTATCTTCTCCTTCTCTTCAAGTTGTAGAGCATTCTGACTGCAGTAAAATCCAATACAATTACCAATTCTGACTGGTAGACAATGCATGATAAAATATGAAGATTTGTGTAAACCATATCCATCAGAACATAGAAATTTTGTCCTCTTGGAGTAAAAAAGGAAAAAGACCCCT
>JAOTJB010000002.1:25008868-25019098 GCA_027123815.1 Erythroxylum minutifolium
TAATATCTAAAACTTGTGCTGATTTTGGGATAGTTATATATATATATATATATATATATATATAAGTGTGCTCTTTTAAAACAATATTATGTTTAATTATCGTTAACATTTTCCACTTCGCATCACAAAGTATAGATATCAATTCGTATGTAAAGTATAGATATTATGTTTAATTAATGACAAAAGGGAGTACCAAAACTGACTTTGTTTTTGCGCTCTTACACACTCGCTGCACACATGTTAAGATGGTGCTGAATTTCAGAACCCCGGAGCAAGAAAGAAGCAGCAAAATAAAAATCCATGCCCGACCCGATACCCATATACATTTTAACCATCAAATGAACGAGTACGCTTCTCCCTCTCTCTCCTTGTAAAACCAAACCCCACCCCCAACCCCGCCACTCTCACTGCTCTTGCTCTTACCCTGCCAGCTCCGATCCGAGGCGAATTTGAATATTTTCTTTCTTCCCAAAACGCCCTCCTTTTCCTTTTGTGCCAAATTTGCCCCTTTCTTCTTCTGTCAAAAAGAGATAAAGTCGTTAACTTTGGTTCTACTTCTTTCTATTCGAGTCTTTGTATCAAAGATGATGGTTAGAACATACGGTCGCCGGAGTCGAGGTGACGTTGCCGGAGGAGCCTACTCCGATTCGTTGGAGGACGACGTCGTGTCGGACCAAGAAACGCAATCTCAAGATTTTCACAATTTCTCTTTAGCCTCTCAGGAGTCGTCCTCTCTGTGGCCTTCTTCCACCTTCGATCCCGATCCCTACAGCTTCTCAAACGGCGTTGTTTCAAAAGAGTCCAAGAAACCCAAATTGGAGAGGCCAAGTTATTCCAGGACATTGATGGAGACCCAGGAGTTTGGGGAAATGATGGAGCATGTTGACGAGGTTAACTTTGCTCTTGATGGGTTGAGAAAGGGTCAGCCTTTGAGGATCAGGAGAGGGAGCTTGTTGTCGCTATTGTCCATATGCGGAACTCAGCAACAGCGACGCCTTTTCAGGGCCCAAGGGTATGAATTCTTGGGTTTTGTGTTTAAATATTTGATTGGGAGTTCGTTTTTCTTTACAAGCTTGAAATTTTGGTGGATAATAATGGGAAACGAAAGAACTTCTTTTAGTCATTCCGTAGTTAAATTCAAAGCGTCTGGCTTTTAGTGTTCTCAATTGAACCTGTTGTTTGGCTTAATCAACATTTTTGGAATTCAAAAAGGTGTTGCCTTGTACCGCAACACGAATTAGAAATTATTGGATTACTAACTAATAAATTTTGCTTACTCCACCGCTGCTTCCCGGAAATCACTGGTTTTCAGTTGACATTGCTGCTTATTTTTGGACTGCTAAATAGTTTTTGTACTTCGTAGGATTCTATTGAAGGAAAAGCAAATTTAGACAGAGTGATCATAGATGAGATGGCTCTTTTATCTTATCCTTGTGGTATACTGATTTTAGGCAGAAATTATTTTCCAAAAATCACCATGTTCATATCTTCTTGCGCCTGTGGTAAACATTTTGAGTTTTTCTTTTCAGGATGGCAAAGACAATAATTGATGCTATCATGGGTCTCAGCTTTGATGACTTCTCCAGTAACGTTGCAGCTGCAGCTCTTTTCTATGTTCTAACGGGTGATGTAAGTAACATTCTTGGTTATTTGTCATCATCCTTGTACTGGTTAACAAGAAAACAGAGTTAAGAAATCATCTTGTGGGCAAAGAGTATGACAGAATTGCTCTGTTTTGTGATATGTGTGCGGATGAGCTCAATAATGTAATCTGACCCCTTGGTTGACTGAAACAAGTCAAAATGTTAATTTGGTTCTTTCATAAGTTCAACTTTCTCAAGATGAATCAGCCAGTATGTAAAAACCTTTATTACTTCCATGTAATATGCCTTAAATTGTCCAATACATGGTGTCTAAGATTGAAACCAAATTCTGTTCTAAGATTTGCTTCATAGTGTATATCTCATTTGTTTTAAGGATTGACTTCCAATCTCTGAATTTATTTGTTCCTTTAAAACAGTAATTACTAAAGAAATTTAATTTTACTGTTTAAGGGTCAAGAAGATCACCTATTAGAATCTCCCAGCTGCATCCGATTTCTGATAAAATTGCTGAAGCCTGTCATTTCTGCAACTGCTGAAAATAAAGCTCGAAGTATAGGCAATAAGCTTTTGGGATTTCGCAAGGATTCTGATATCCTACGAGATTCAAGTAAACTGGCAGAGTCAAGTTCTACTGCAATTGTTGCCAAAGTTCAGGAAATTCTTGTTAGCTGCAAGGATATGAAGTTAAATGGGGCTGATAGTGGACTGGACCGGCCAGAACTAAGTGCTAAATGGATATCTTTGTTGATTATGGAGAAAGCTTGTTTGTCTAAGATATCTTTTGAAGGTAATTCCTGACAATTAGTGGTTTCTAGGTAATTCCTGACAATTAGTGGTTTCTACTGTACGAATAGACAATAGACAATGAGTCTTCCATATCTCTTGTGATTTTGCATGAGAACTAGCGATAGTATTCGATTTTAATGTGATCAAGATGTGATGAAATTAGTTAGAATCGTGGACCTTGACTCAGAAGTATTGGAATGCTAGAGTCAAGAAAGATTCTGTTCATGTTTATACTGAAGATGAATTTCATATATTAAAAAGTTTGTGGTCTCTGCTGTCCTTTATATGCTTTTAATCTTTTCAGGATTTTGGCTTCCGACTTTACTTCTCTTCTATCTTGATTTATCATTGATTGTTATCATTTGGCCACCTTCAGCTTGAAATTTTATGATGGTCTGACTATTTTTAATTGTAAATATTAATTAATTAATTGACATAATTTGCTTGCACTTTTCAATTGACTTTTTCTTGCAAACTTTAGCCATGACTTGACCTTCACAATTATCCTACAACTTATGGTAAACTTACACCTGTTGATTATCACTATGGTCAAAAAGTGTTCTATGATCAACTGATCAATGGTAGGTAAGGGTTTTGGGTTTCTAATTTTCATCGCACTGTTAGTTGTTGACCGAACTACCCACACACAAGATTTTTTGTGCCTTTGTGCATGTAATTTTGTGCTCTGTGATAAATTGCTATACATAGACTAAGAGGCACATACTTATGATGTGATATTATAACTCTACTTTATGTTTTACTGTTTGCAAAACTATTTGTTTATCCTGGTTTTGATTCTCCAGACACATCTGGCACAGCAAGGAAGTTGGGGGGAAATTTTAAGGAGAAGCTCCGAGAGCAAGGAGGACTTGATGCTGTTTTTGAAGTTGCCATGAATTGTCACTGTGTTATAGAGGTGTGAGCTTTTTTTTTTTTTCAGTGTAGAGTATGTTTGATCTACGTCATCAGTGGTTAATTATGGTCCATTGTGTCTGCTGAAGCACCTTTACTTGTAGTTGCTGAATGCTAAGAAGTTTTCTTACCCTAGTTTGTTACTCCAGTTAACTTATGAGAAATTAGAATTTTGTCTTAAGTAAAATTTTATGTGCGCATTCACATATATTAGTAACACTGGCAGGTTACCTGGGAATTTCTGCTTTGGGTTACCATTTGGAGTGATTTTATGTAAGAAAATGTAGTGTATCCATTCCTTAAAATCTCTAATAATTAATGGAGCCCTTATATAATTGTTGTTCCTGCCTCTTGGATTTTATTCTTATATAGTACTTATTGCAGTCTCACAGTATGATTTTTTGGAACAGAATCTGTGCATGCATACATGTTTGTTTACTTTAGCTCTATATTTTCTAAACTAATGCTACGTTGACTTGTTAATATGTAGAGTGGTAATGTTTATTCATTCATTATTCTGTAACTTCTTTTGTGCGTAACAATTTTCTGATTCTTAGATTGTGCCGAAAATGACTATAATGCCATATTTTATTTAAAATTATTTTTCTGATCTCGAAATTGTGGCTAGGACATTTTGCATTGAAAAGGCAACTAAAAAACCACCAAACTTTTACCTGCAGAGCTGGTCCAAACGTGGGTTGCCTTTGAATAAAGATCAGAAGTTAGGTCTGGAATGCTTGATGCTTCTTTTGAAATGTTTGAAAATCATGGAAAATGCCACGTTTCTAAGTAAAGAGAACCAGGTACTTTTAGATTAATTTCGCTTGTTGTTTTTGTTCTCCTTACAATGTCTTTAAGGTTGGCTGCTAGAACTGGAGCTGTCACTAAATGCTGAATTATTGAGTTATTTATGTTTTGTTTTCTCTTTGTTATGTAGTGTCATTTGCTTGAACTGAAAGGAGAAGTGGATTTCCATTGCTCCCAATTTTCTTTTACGAAACTGACTATAAGCATTATCAAGATCCTATCGGGTGACTATATTTCTTTCTAGTTTTTCCATTTCCAGTTTTCCTTTAAGAAAGATTAAGCCTGACTTGCATTCTGAGGACTGCTTGCATTGATTTTTAGGTCTTTATCTTCTTAAAACATCTTCTTCGACCTCCTTTGATGGAAAGCCTAGTAGTGTCTCTGATGGGAGCGATCGTGCATCTGATATGCTTTCTTCTGTGGACTACAATGGTGCTCATTTTCCCGAATGTTTCTATAATTTCCTCGTACTCTTGTTGCCTCCCAGTCTCTTCTCACACTGGATCATTTCTTTTCAATTTGCAGTAGAAAGCAATGAGCTTGTGCCTATAAGTTCCTCCCCACATTGCTGTGGCGAAGAGAGCATCTCTGCATGTGGTGTCAGTGTGTCTCAGAGGTCAACTACACGATTACGTCTTCCTACTGGCATGTCTGAAAGTACCACATTAATGGATGATGCTTGTCCACTAAAAGTGAGAATTCGATCTTCAATGTCAAGCTCATGTAGTGACACACCAAGGAATTATAGTAATGGATCATCTTTAATTAGTACTGACTTGAAGAAAAGATTTGGACTTGTTGAGAGGTCTACTCTTAGAAAAGATTCTACATGTGAACTGTTGGAAGACAACCAAGATCCTTTCGCATTTGATGAAGATGAATTTCTACCCTCAAAGTGGGAACTGCTACATGGAAGACCAAAGAAATCTAGGAATCGAAATAGTCTGAAAGTGTCTAGAGATCTTGGAAAAAAATGCCAATATCAAGTAATGAGCCAAGAAGAAACAAGTAACGGTCACCATTGCAAACTAACATCAAATAAGTTGGAAAATCAGCAATTTCCACAAAACTCAGGTTGCAGTGCTACTGATGAAGAATGTTCGAGCCTGGTGGAAGACTGTCTTCTTACTGCCGTTAAAGTATTTTTCTTGCTAGCATTAGTTTCATCATACTTCACATTTCCTCTGTAATTGACATAATGTTTTTGCAGGTTCTCATGAACTTGACAAATGACAACCCAATTGGGTGTCAACAAATTGCTTCCTGTGGTGGACTGGAGACTATGTCTTCACTGATTGCTGGCCACTTCCCTTCATTCAGCTCACCTTTATCTTTCTCAAATGTGATGAAAGATGAAACTTCAACTATTTCGCCAGAGAATCAAACCGAAATTCATCTCAATGATCAAGAATTAGATTTCCTTGTTGCTATATTGGGCTTGCTTGTGAACTTGGTGGAGAAGGATGGGGATAACAGGTTAGTTTCACTTTTAGCAATTTATCACTCTTAACCTTATTAATTTCTGAAATTGGTCATTACAAACATACAGCATGTTATTTGACTTTTGAACATTTTGGTTTTTGTAGTTTTGTTGTTTGTTTCTGCCCATTTCCTTATTATTTGTTAGAAAGATGTTATTCTTTGCCCAATGTTCTGCCTCTCTTAATTGCTGGCTTAAAAGACAATGAAAGATCCTATCATCCCATGTATGCAAATTCTCCATTTAGAAACCTCATCTGTGATGATTTGTCTTAAGTCTTTCTTCATGGTAATTGGGAGTGGGGATGGCAATAGGGTTGTATTTGTGGTGGGGGCTTGGGCCCGGCTTGAAGCCAGTCTGGCCCATAGCTTGGTCAAACTGTGCCTGTCCCATTGACTTGCAGTCAGGCTTCCTGTTCATCCCTAATTGGGACTCTTTTTTTGGATTTAACAGTTTGAGTCTGCCTTGAAGCATTTACTTTTCCTGATATTTACCTGGATATTTCTTGCATTTTCTAATGCAATTACTATTTGAAACTTAATGAATGGTGGCCGGTAGATCTAGGCTTGCTACAGCAAGTGTTTCGATGCCTAACTCAGAAGGGTCAGAAAATGAGAGTCACAGGGATGTGATTCCGCTGCTGTGTTCTATCTTTTTGGCCAACCAAGGAGCAGGTGATGCCTCTGCTGAGGAGAACTTGCTGCCATGGGTGAGTTGCTTTCCTTTTCTCATTTTTTGATTTAATGTTTCGACAAATCTATGCAGATCCATACTTGTGCATTTTTTGTTGCTTAAAGATTAGTTATAATGGTCTCCAAGAGCATTAGAAATTCAGCTGGAGCAAGTGGAGCTATGCTGACTAAAGATAAGGGTATTGCTTTGTGCAGAATGATGAGGCAGCTGTTCTACAAGGCGAGAAAGAAGCAGAGAAGATGATTGTAGAAGCTTATGCAGCGTTGCTGCTTGCATTTCTTTCTACTGAAAGGTTTCGTAACTTCCCCCCTTCTTTGACCTTTTCTGTCTTGTTCACCATAGTAATCTTGTGCAGTTTTCACTTGTTTTTTCCCTATCCAATGTCAGTGGGAGCATTCGCAGTTCAATCGCTGGTTACCTCCCAAATCACAACCTGTCGATTCTTGTGCCTGTGTTAGAGAGATTTGTGGTAAGTGTTTGTTGTAGGTTGTTTGTCTTGCTTGTATTATTCTTAAAAAGCAATCTGCATTCATATGCAAAGATCCAATGCTTGTTGCTTTTAAGCCTTTTGAATTAAAATACCTCCTCTTGAAATGAGTTTGATTTGATATCAGCAGGTCTTTGGGTTTCATGCTCAGCCTACATCAGCAATAGCAGCCAACTTCGAAAACTGATATATCGTTTGTTTTGTGCAGGCATTTCATTTGAACTTAAACATGATAACACCAGAGACTCATAAAATGGTGAACGAAGTTATTGAATCATGTAGGATGCCATGAATGATTGAAGAACTCAAGTTTTTGTATAGTCCTTGTTCTCCATTCGGATCATCCTCTGTTGCACACGACGACTTTAACTTGCTGCACCACATTGGTGTGTCGAAGCATGCTCACAACATAGTCTGGTTGGCATTCAATTTTTTGTTTTATTTTCCTTTTTTCCCCTTCTTTTCAATATATTATTCTTTCTGTACGGATCAAGTAGAGGTTCTTGTATACAGAAATTATAGCAGAATCATAGTGTACTTCTTTTCCTTTAGCTTTTCAATATCCTGTGTCAATTAAATAATATGTTTCTTTTTTTTTTGGGAAAGAAAATAAGTTGTATTAGTAGCTAATCAGAGCTTATATGGAATGCGTAAAATTATATAAAAAAAAATCAAGACTCTTAGAGCGGCACTATATATGTAACATGTCAAGATCATGATAGCTTATTAGAAGGGATCAATCTGAGTTTAAAAGTGGAAAAAATGTCGAGCTTTGTTTTCTAGCCATTAGCAATTTTTTGATTTATCTAGTATTGCGTTCACTTATTTTAAAGAGTTGAACCTATACTTGGTAACTTTTTGATTCTTTTCTCACCAGGATTATAAATCAACCTTCTAAGGATTTATATAGGAGTTTATCATTTTTATGTCTTGGAGTAACCGGTAAAGTTACTTTTGTATAGTAAGAAGGTTACAAGTTCGAGTCAAACAAATAATTGCATAGTTCGAGTCAAACAAATAATTGCATAGAATTGATATCTCTCTTTTGGACCCTCGTTAAGCCTTTCTTTAGTTGCAAGTCACAAAGCAAAGTTTAGGAACAAAGAGCTTGTTTCAAACAAGAGAATACCATTTCACTGTCATTGCCTAGTTCCTGATCAAATTTTTGCAAGATTTATTTTATAAATGAGCTCAAGAAATGCTTGAGCCAGATATCCTTGTCCTCCATTTTAAAGTTAGGGGGGCTTGAAGGAAATAACCTTAAAAGAATTGCGAACCTCCACTGCATATGCCAACTTTCATTCTCGATTAAACAACTAACCTTGCATTTGTAGTTAAAAAAATGTAAGGCAAGCAAAGTTGGGGAGAGATAAATTGAACCCAAAGCACTCCAATTGTCATACCATATTCATATTTTCCTTCCATTCCCCACCTTGTATTTGAAGAGAGGATGGATGATATCCTTGAGTTTCAGTACTTGCTACCAGTACCATGATACGTCAATTCTTGGTTTAACTGTCCATAAATTAGATCCCTATATATAGTATTCATATAGCCATTTCACCCAAAGAGACTCCTTGTCAAAGGTTACTTTCCATAGACTCTTAATCAACATTACCTTATTTACCATCTTTGCATATTTGATTCCCAAAGCCTCCTTCCTTCTTAGGTATACAAATTTCTTTCTGGCTTACCTTTACAAAGGCTTAGAGGATTCATTGCCAGTCCAAAGAAAATTCTTAAGTTTGTCCGTCTTCTTACACAGCTTTATAGGAAAAGCAAGATGATGACAAATAGATAAGCATGTTATTAAGAACTGAAGAAATTAGTTATAACCTACTAGTAAAGGATAAACACTCGGTAGTCCATGCCCTAATTCTTTTTCGGATCATATCTAATAACCCTTGACAATCTGTATATGAGAGCTTCCTTCAAGAGATAGGAATGTCAAGGTAAGTAAATGGAGGAGATTTGAGAGATAAATCTAAGTTAGCAGATAACAAATAAGCTAAATATGAGGCATCCACATAAATGATTATGAGCAGGGCGGCCTTGGGCAGGGCAGGCACTCGCCCAGAGCTCATTCTTATAAATGATAAAATAAGAACAACAAAAAGGGTCTATATTTTGTTTTTTAAAAGTCTTTGTGAGGGCCTAAAAATAGGCAAAAATAAGAATTTTTTTTTACTTTGCCAAGGCCTATAAAATATCAAGAACGGCCCTGATTATGAGGCCCTTATCCCTGTTGTTGTAAAGCCCTAAACAAGCACTGAAATCTTCTAATCATCTTATTAGAAAAGCAACTAAAGCTCCATCAACTTTACAGAATAATAACAAGCCATCAGTAAAAGCATGGTGGGTGATGGATAACCTAATACCCTTCTTATGATACGTAATGTCACTATTAGCAAGCACTTTTTTTTTTAATGATACAATTTAAAACCTCAATATATACAGTGAAGATGCAAGGAAAAAGTGGGTTACCTTGCCTTAGCCTTCAAGCACCCTTGATAAGTTAAGTAGCTTCCCTATTAATCAGCACACTAAATGAAGTAATGGTTATGCACTAGGAGATCCATGTAATAAATTTGTTAGGGAACCCAAAATATTATAGAGAATGAAGCATAAAGTCCCAATTTGTTGAGTCCAAGGCCTTGTGAATATCAATTTTGAGGGCACAATTAGAACCAGAGCCCCTGATGTGATGGTTCTTCAATAATTCCTTAGCAAGCATACATTATCCCTAATACTTCTTCCCCGAATAAAGGTAGCTTGAGATTTGACTAACGAATGGAGGTAGCACATGTTTGATCTTGTTAGTCAGCAAGTTAGAAATAATTTTGTGAAATGTAGTGCAACAAGAAATAGGTCTAAAGTGTTTTTAGTAATTTTGAAATTTGTGTTTTTGGTTCCAAACATGAAGGAGTGCAATTCCATACTTGCAAAATCTTAGCTTTGTCAAAGAAATCATGAATAGCTTTACATACATAGAAATTGATGGAATTCCATGTTTGTTGGTAGAAAAAAGCATCGAATCCATTAGGGTATAGGGCTTTATTGGGAGTAAATGAGAATACCATTGCCCTAATATGCTCATCAGTAAGTTTCCGGTAAGAAGTTCATATTGCTCAGGAGTTGGGTGAGGAAGGTTATGACGGAGATTAGCTGAATTCCCAACGCCTTAAATTTCCAAGACTTTGGCCTGTTTGTTTCTATTATGTTTTTGGTTTTTGTTTTCAGTAAAAAAAAAACTTTTGTTTCTATTTTTACTTTATGATTTCTTCCTGTTTTCATAATTTATGAAAAGTTATAAAAAGTGCGTTTGTTTTCTATTTTGATTTTTATAATCTATTACTTAATTATTTAAAATTAATTATTAATAAGAATTTATGAATTATATATTTAATTATTTAAAATTATGAATAATATAATTTATTTTTATAATTCATTTGAATATAAAA
>JAOTJB010000002.1:25019198-25033944 GCA_027123815.1 Erythroxylum minutifolium
AGAGAAAAAGTTATGAATATTTTTGATAGATTGGTTCTAGATTAGGAAAGTGCTGAAACTACGAGCTTAACAATTAGGCGATTTCAAAGTCCATTTCTGGACAAACGGCTGGGAATTTGAGGGTGGTTTTTGAGGATAAATTGAAGTTCAAGAAGTGAACTACAACATTGATGAGGAAGTTTCTCAATCTGTTGAGTAGAAAAAATGATATGATTTTTCTTGAACAGGACGTTCTGGAAATGGAAAGTTGGAATTGTGAAAATCAGATGGCAAATTAAATGGGTGAAAGATACGTGATTGTTTTTGAAAACAAACAAAACCCTTTAGTTTTTGGAAACTAATAAAACCCAAATGATAACATTGAATTGCAAATGGAAATTCTCTCTCAATTTGATAAAATGATCTGAATCTAGTGAGAGTTTTTGCAATGCAATATATAAGGAAATAAAAGCAAATGAATGGTCATGAAGGAAAACCACATTTCGATTTCTCTTGAGCCATTAAAATAACAATAAAATGATATAATTAAGGAAACTAAGTAATAAAAATTGAGCTGGTAACGTAAGTCTCATAAAGGACAAATAAAATAAGATAAATGCATTTTATTCACCAAATATCTTTAGCCGAAATTGTGCTGCACTTGGGCTGAGATCTTGGGCTTCAAATATCATCAAAGAGTGCAACATAAGCTGGGCTCTTCTACCGAAATAACTTCAGGAGAATGGGCTTCAAAAATCATGCATTTGTGAGTCCCAAAGGACTTGAGTAAAACTTGTAGCTTTAGGTTTAAATTTGGCTCTTCCTTGAGCTCCTCTTCTCCAACCGAATCACTATCATCACTATCAATCGAACTTGTTGGACCAAGACCCATATTAGAAATGTCTTCCAAGGCTGCATTTGATGGACCTCCATCAGGGAGACTTTAATGGTATCCCCAACTAGCTTATCATCAGCCCCCAACCTTAGTAATGGCACTTCCTTAGGCAAGTTACAATTTATATCAACACTGATACAAATTCTTGCATATTCTATACATTTCCTTAATGATGTAGGTTCTTATATGCATAAAGGGTTGCTTATGGAGCTTGCTAGGATACTTAACCCTTTATTATACTAGTATTTTAGTGGGATTTGATGGAAATTACCCACATTGGAATCTATTTATGCTTAATCTCTTCAAGTTTAGTACCACGCTTCTACATCTAGGGAAAGATTGGCAATCCATTCAGATGCGATGGTCCCTCTTTAATGAATTTGGGTGCCTGTTCATTTGAGCTAAACCTAAAAAGGAAAAGTTGATCCTCACCTAACATTACCTCCTAGAGCCTTTCGAGTTTCCAATGCTTCAATGCCTAAAGTTTCATAATTGGGACGGATGGTCTCCTTCCTACAAAGAAGCTAACTAGAGAAGACTCCCAAGAACTTGCTTCTTTCTTTAGGAACTCGATTGGGGGGCAGGGACGGGTATGGGATAAGGGCAAAGCCATCTCTAATTTTTAGAGGAATGTATTAGAGAAGAGTACCTGAAGAGTCTTCAAGCACTTATTTCTAGAGACTTGAGTAGGAGAAGGGGAGGGAAGGAGAGCTGAGGGAATTTTCTAACTCTCTAAGGGGAAAGAAGGAGCAAAGGGTAAAAAGGGAAAGCCAGTTAGGGGAGGGGGCTGCAGATTGCACCAAGGTTTAGGAGCCCTTAGAAAGAAAGTGGAAAAATAGGCTAACACATGTGAAGTTTTAAAAAATAGTTCCTATAAATGGTAATGACAGAGGCGAGAAGATAATATAGGTTAAAAAATTTCTTATATGCCCCTGAAATCCCATAAAGAGAGAAATGTAAGAAGCAAGACAAAGTAGAGAACAAGAAGGAAGGAAGGAACTCTAGAAGCATGAACAAATAGAAACTAGCGAATAGCTTGAGTAGTAAAGAAACTGAATAAAAATAAGACAGGGATGAAGTAAAAGAAAACAGTGGAGGAATGGATGAACAATAGAAAAAAATGAGTAAAAGAAGGAGCATAAGCAATTGAAGATGGGAAATCTTAATAAAAAGATACAATGTCTCTCACTAGTCATTCTTTCCAGTATATTTGCATTATATGTACTTAGTTTTGTACTGAGCACAAATTTATTTTTGGAATCCAAAATCACATAGCCTGTCAAATATCATTATACTATTTATACATATTGATTAGGTGGATTGAGTTGGTGGGATTAACTAAATACCAACTCCAAAATTTTTCAATTTTATAATATAATCTCTTGTAAAAAAACACTTTTCTTGTCCATATCTAACATAAATAAAAGTGCAAATATTGTCTTGAAATTTGTATTATTAATCCGATAAATTACTAGTACCAATTTCAGATAATTTTTTAAAATTGTATAATAGTTTATCAATTTTTATATAATTAAAATTTATTCATTTATTATAGTTTAATGAATTTGTATTAAATTTAACAACTCTTAATTCTATACTTAAAATTTATTTTTAAAGCATGCAACTTTTGTAAAACTCTTCCAATTAAATAATTTTTCCTTAATTTTTCTTTCACGTTCAATTGCATTCGTGTAGGGTTTAAGAATTTAAATTACAAACTTTTGTAACTTTAGAATGCCACCTTCATATTGGTTTAATAATGTAACTGTGAGACAATAAAAGCAATATCATATTTATCATAAAGTGATGATTATTTAAAACAAGTAGCACAAGTAAATAAATATAGACATGTATTAAGTTTGTTCTATTTATGAATTGCAATGGACATTTTAAGATTACCAAACACATTATTTTATATCTTCATTTGTGAGTTAAATAAGTTTTGCATCATCTCATTTGAAAATTTATCATAATGGTTATAAGCATTCCTTGTTAACTTTAACCCTCTTCATTAAACTTGGTATAAAAAAATAGGATAAGAAATGCCCTAGTACTAAACAAAAGAGTGTAAAGTTGTCTATATCACTTCTCATTAATCATCATCATCATCACACCCAGTCTGAAGTCCCGCAATTAAGCAGGGTCTGAGAAGGTCTAATAGTACGTAGCCTTACCTCTACATAGTAGAGAGACTATTTTCGGTAGACCCATAATGCAGATGTGATAATAAAGGAGTGATGCAGGTTAAAGAATAAATAGGTAAAACTTGCGCACTAAAAGATTATGAAAATAGTAGTACAATAAATACATAAATAAATAAAAATAAATAACCAAAGGATATAATTGATATAGTGTCAAGATCTACTAGTACCTGGAAAAAAAACCTAATATGGTAGCCAGCTCTGCTAGTACCTGATAAGCTGTTAAGTTCGGCTCGTCTTGTCTTTATTCAAGCTAGGAGTTCTTGCTCAAAAACTCTGAGGGTATGACAATCCGACGGTTGTCGACGACCTCGCGAGATCTTTCCCTATACACCCGTCCTGAAAAGCCAAGTTATAGGCTCGAAATTCTTGTGCAAGCCTTTCCACTAAAAAAAGATAGAAAGTACATAGGGTTATTGGTCTCTTACGTGGTACAAATGTAGCATGAGCGGTAAGGTAGACCTCTGTTGATAACTTACTCAACTGTTTTGGTGAATGTTAAAGACTAATCCTTTACCCTTATCCGATCACGCCAGATTTTTCTATTTCTAGCCATTATCTCAGTAAGGGTTAAGTTTGACATATCTTTTTTGATCACTTCCTTCCAGTTCTTATATGGCCTCCCTTTTCACCTCTTATAGTCACTAAGAGTTATTTTCTCACGGCGTCGTACCGGAGCATCAGAGGGCCTCCTGCATACATGCCCAAATCACCTAAGCCGGGTCTCTCGTAACTTGTCGGCAATACTAGCCATTTGTAGTATGTCTCTCACCGCACGATTCCGAACCTTCTCTCTTTTGGTAATATCACACATCCACCGAAGCATATGCATTTCTGCTACCAACAACTGTCTTGTATGTCTACGTTTGACGGGCTAACACTCTGTCCTATATATCATGGTTGGCCGAATCACCATTTTATAAAACTTCCCTTTGAGTTTTAAAGGAATCTTCCGATCACATAAGACCCCCGATGCGCTTCGTCATTTGACCCACCAATATCAAATACGATGTACTATATCGGCATCTATATTACCATCTCTTTGAATGATGGACCCGAGATATTTAAAACTTGAATTTTGCGGTATGATGTCAGTACCAATTGTTACCAGCTCCTTATGTACCATCTGGCTTCTCGAAAAGTTGCATTCTAAATACTCCGTCTTAGTCCTGCTCATTCTAAAACCTTTTGATTCTAACGTGTCTCTCTAACATTCTAACGTGAAATTGACCCCCTCTTTGATCTCATCTACCAAGACAATATCGTCCGCAAATGATAGTTAAAAAAGGCATGTACAAAGAAACCACATTTTTTGAATTATCATTGAATGTTTCTTTAGTTTTATATAGCATCATGAAAGTAACTTATTATCAACTTTTATAACTATGAACTTGATAAAGTACCCTCACCAAAGGCTCAAAAATTGGAATAATAAACTTATATTGAGACCAAAATTCAAGATTCTTAAATATAATTATGGAAACTTCAAATCTAACATTAGGCATAAAGTGTTAAGATACAATTCATTTATCACTTATAAATATTTATCTAAGATCTTTCTTTAATTAAATAAAATACTAAAGTGATAAGAAATTGATTACATCTTATAGTGGTAGAAATTTGGACTATTTGTAAAATCTTTCCTCATCAAAATTACAACACATGCACAATTATAAATAAACATAGTAATATTTTTACTTGTTGCATGCTTTTATCAATAGTAGGAAATCATTTACTATCTCCTACAATTTTGAGCATCATGCTAATACATTATGAACTATAAGGAATCCAATAAAAAGAAATTTACCTCTTTTGCAACTTTTTCTAGGATGCTTTATGAAAGCCATCATCTTTAGTGATGAATTGTACAATATTCATAATCTCAACTTAATTCACAACTTGGTCAAAAATATCAAATAGAGTATTAGCATTTTTTATAAGGTCCAACGTATCTATCGACTTAAAACATATTGATCTATTGACATAATAAATCCAAGAAATCATAATTGATTTGTGTCTCATATGTGTCTAACTATTACATATGATTAAATACCTATATGTTGCCTAACTCTTCTTTATTCATCCAAATAACTTTTTATTTCGATGGTATAATTCTTAAAAGGATTACCTCTATGGTCATAAAATAGTTTTAAATGCTAGACCATTATTGTAACATCCCGTTTCCATACAACCTTACAAATGGTTGAACCATGGAAATTGGTACACGGGAGAGCAATTAGAGAAATATCGGGTTCGGGTCCAGCGGGAGTGGGGTGTTATATTTATAGTTAATAACATCTACCTTAGGATGATAGTAGCAAGATTAGGTAGCATTCAGTGACACAATAACATTGGACCACCATTTACTCATTACCATTTTTACATTGTGAACTACTTGTTTGGCTTGTAATGCAATATGGATGGAAGGTTAAGCTTTAGGACTTGCTTGCGAAGAAAAAGATTTAAATAATTATATTCTTCTCTTTCTCCCATCAATGGGAATTGCACTAACACCTTGATCTTATATAGACATGTTATGTTAGGTATTATCAATAACATCATCTAATGTCAAATGAATTGCCACTACCAATTTTTTAGTTAATTCTTTACCTTCATTTTTTTCGTTCACATATTATTCAAGTCAAATTTTCATTTACTATTTAACATTATGATTAACTTTTTTACATGGTTTCGTATTACCATTAACCATAACTAAATAATTTTTAAACTAGTGATTTCCTTGCTTTTAAAATGCTTCTCACAATACAAACATATAATGTGGTTATTATATTATAGACCAATTTTATATGAATCTAACTAGATCATCAAGTCTTCCTAAAAATGCTATAATTTTAGGAGCACTTAAACTTCCCTCTATTTATCTATAAAATAAATGTAAGCATAGGAAAGTTAATGTTTATAAAAATAAAAATGCTTAGTTATAATGTGTTTATTGATCAATTAGTGGCCTATTTAGTTAGAGTGTGTTTCTAACTTATTTGTAAGCTATGATATTTATAACAATTAAGAGGGTTTATTTTTCTTTTAACTTATTGTGAGTTATAAATTATAATCCAAAGTCGTATTAATGTATTTAACCTTCGTTCTAATTTTTTTTATGAAATTAATAAAATATGAAAACAAAGTTGAATGCATATGAATAGTTTTACAAACTAAAATAATTCACAAAAAAGCAGACAAGCTATGGTTCATTTGAAAAAGATACATGTTCACTTATAAGCTCATAATTGCTTCATAGTTTTCTTGACCTACCAGAAGTTTTATAAGCAACATATGATGACATCACAACCAAAAGAAAGATGATATAAGTTTTAAACAAGGAAGCAAAAATAAACATTTGACAGTGTCAAGACCAATGTGATGACCATAATTCTCTTTTTTAATAAACCACTTGTACTCAAATATCTATTGTACTACTAAAATATGAAAAACAATAAAAATATCAAAGAGAGAAATTTCTAATCAGTTTCATAATGAGAAGATAATGTTTCACACCAACTGATTCTTCAATCTTAACAATATTATACTCTCCTAAGCCTCTTCCGCCAACCAAAACTTGGCTTTTAACCACCACTTGCACCATATTCATAATTAAACATTAATTAATTTGGGTTCAAAATAGTAGATTTATTTGCACTTATATAACAACCCAATTTTGGAGATGATTAAAAGGCAATATAATAAAATTTAACTAATAAAATGAACGAATTATGTTTTTTAATATTAGTAATTATATATTCAATAAAAATCATTAAAGTAGTAAATGAATCTATTTGATATATATGATCTCAATCATCTTCAACATTATTATTCTCTACTTAACAAAATGACTAATTTTGAATTTCTCTCAAAATATAAGAAAATTTTAAACTACATTGAATTTTGGTGGATTTGATGAAATTACATGGGATAAATAAAGAGATCAATTTCTCATTTTATATTTAATTTATTTCCTATAAGTAACTAATTGATTAATTTTTATTAATATTATATATTCTATCATATTTATACATCATTAAATATAATAATAATATTTATTTTGTAAAATTTTCTATTAATTTTAAAATATTTTATCAATGAATAACTTATTGAGTTAACATAATAATAAATTAAGTCATTTATATTAATTTTATTTATTATGTAATAACATTAATAAAAATATAATTAAATTTTATATTTGTTAATAATCAATAATTTGATTTAATTATAATTTGATTTGATTATATAATAGTAAACTACATATACCATTAATTTTTTTTAGAATTCATATGCCATTAAGTTTGCTAATTGTACTAATACGTAAGACAATTACTTTTTAAAAAATATATATAAATTAATTGATTGAATTATTTATTAATAAATGGATTAACATTTATTTATAATTTTTGATATATTACTTTTAAATTAATTATTTATAAAAATATGAATTATAAGAAAAGATTAAAAAATTATTTTTTGATTTATTAGTCGCCTCTGACATGACCAAATCAGATTGCTTTTAACGCCGTTAGTCCACTGCAACTCTCTCTCTCTCTCTCTCTCTCCCCCAATTTGCAGTTTGATTTTAGATCCAAACCCTAATTTTACTTCATCCAAGCTCAATCACTCCCCCGATTTCTAAGTATTGAAGCGTTTAGTACACAGGGAGGAGTTTGAAACGGAGAAGTTCTTTAGTGTAAGATCTTTTTTTCCCCACCTGAAACTGTTGGTTTTGTTTTTTAATCTTAATTCGTTTGGCTTTCGTGGTGAATTATATCTTCTGGGTGCCGAATTTTTCTTATGCTAATGGATTTTGGTCTTAACGTGCGTGCGTTTGGTGGCCAAAATTAGGCTTTGTAATGTTAAAAAGTTATGCGTATAACGTGACTTGGTTGGAAAGATCAAGCTTTGACACTCAAAAGGTTTAAAGTTTCTGATAATCAAAAACCAAATCCAGCAAAGACAGTGAGAGGGGATTATAGGATAAAGGAACAAAAAGGGTCGTGGGATTGGGGATCAAAAGAAAGACCCACCTCCTTGTGGTGGCTGAAGGTTATAGATTCTGAAAGATTTGAACTGTATTAGATGTACATTTTATTCAAAGTTTGAAATTTTCTGCTCTTTTGGAGGTTTGAAAATATAGGTCGATAGCTGGAAGAAAGTTTTCCATGGCCAAAAGTTCAACCACATGCTTATGATTTTTACCCTCTTCTTAATATTAGGCCAATAATATAATTTTTTGATATTTGAATCTGGTGAGCGATTTCTTTCTATTGTCTTTAAAAGTTGGAAGTACTTCAAGCTGTTTGCAGTTAATGAATTAGTTTAACTGATGTTTGGATGCTTGTCCAGGAGGGTACTGGAAATTACCGTAGTGTGTAACAGAGCATGGCGGATTTAGAGAATTTGCTTCTGGAGGCAGCAGGAAGGACCAACAGAGGAAGAAACCGAAATTCACTTTCAACATCTAAAAAGCCACATGACGATTCGTATTCTGATGGTGGTAGTGACTCCAGGGATGATGATTCGGATGATGCTCGTGGCTATGCAAGCAGGAAGCCATCTGGATCACAGGTTCCTTTGAAGAAGAGGCTGGATCCTAGTGAAAGAGATGATGATCAGGGTAACCAGGAAGGAGGTGACTATGATGATGGTCGTTCTGATCGTGAACATGACACAAGTGATGAATCTGATGTAGGTGATGATCTTTACAAGGATGAAGATGATCGGCAGAAGCTTTTAGAGATGACTGAACTTGAAAGGGAGATGATATTGTCAGAACGGGCAGATAGGAAAGGTGATAAAAGTTTAACAGAGAGGATTAGATTAAAACGTGATAGTGAGAGGACCACCAGGTCCAGAAAAGAGGCTGCACTTGTTCCTTCATCTCGTGGAATGCGCTCATCTACTAGATCTGCTGACAGAGCTGCTGCTAAAGATGATGCTTTGAATGAATTGAGAGCTAAAAGGCTAAAGCAACAAGATCCAGAGGCTCACCGTAAGTTGAGGGATGCATCTGGACTATCTTCAAGCACACGGGGTTTCTCATCTATGAAAAGAAAACATGTCACTTCTGCAAGTCTTAGCAGCTCAAGTCAGAGTGAGAGTGAGAGTAGGTCTCATAGTGACGATGAAGAGTCTACAGGTGATGGTGGAATGGGAGACAGTGATGATGACAGGGGGCCTGAGTCGGAGAGGCCAACATATGAGGAGATAAGAGAAATTACAATCCGTAGGTCAAAACTTGCTAAATGGTTGATGGAGCCATGGTTTGAGGAGTTGATTGTAGGTTGCTTTGTGAGGGTTGGTATTGGGAGGTCAAAGGCTGGTCCTATCTACAGACTCTGCTTGGTCCGAAATGTTGATGCAGCTGACCCTGACCGACCATACAAACTGGAGAACAAGTCAACTTTCAAGTATCTGAATGTGATTTGGGGCAATGAAAGCTCTGCTGCTAGGTGGCAGATGGCTATGGTTTCAGACTCAGCCCCAACTGAGGAAGAGTACAAACAGTGGGTTAGGGAGGTTGAGCGTAGTTGTGGCCGAATGCCAAGCAAACAGGATATCTTGGAAAAGAAGGAAGCAATAAAGAAGACAAATACATTTGTCTATTCGGCAGCCACCGTGAAGCAGATGTTGCAGGAGAAAAAGTCAGCTTCAACAAGGCCATTAAACGTTGCTGCAGAGAAGGATCGGTTGAGGAGGGAGTTGGAAATTGCACAGTTCAAGCATGACGAGGCAGAAGTGGAGAGAATTAAGGCAAGAATTCAGCAACTGGATGCTTCTAGGCAAGCTAAGGAGGTGGATGCTAAGGCTATTAGGTTGGCTGAGATGAACAGAAAGAACCGAGTTGAGAATTTTAAAAATGCTTCAGAACTGAAACCAGTTAATACAAGTCTGAAAGCTGGGGAGGCTGGTTATGATCCTTTTTCTAGGAGATGGACTAGGTCAAGGAATTACTATGCATCAAAGCCTGCTGGAGGAGATGTGGCTGCGGAGGCAAATGGCAAAATAGCAAATACTGATGTAGGAACAACAGGTGCTAGGCGAGAGATGGGCGTGGCTGCAACAGCAGCAGCGTTGGAAGCTGCAGCTGGTGCTGGGAAGTTAGTTGATACAAGTGCTCCAGTGGATCAAGGCACCGAATCAAACATGCTTCACAATTTTGACCTTCCAATCTCCTTGACTTCACTTCAAAAATTTGGTGGCCCACAAGGAGCTCAGGCGGGGTTCATGGCAAGAAAACAGAGGATTGAAGCAACTGTTGGATGTCGCGTCCCAGAGAACGATGGGCGAAGACATGCTTTGACCTTAACAGTTAGTGACTATAAAAGAAGAAGGGGGCTTCTCTGAGTTTTGATATTATCTATACTGCATATGGGATCTCTCCAAGGGAATCTGATAGGGCTAAGAGGGGGGTGCTGAGGAGTGGAGTTTATGTTAAAAACTATGGTGTTATTAATACGTACTTTTGTTTTAATATTTGAAGTTTTGACTTGGGAAGATGTAAAATTGCGGATGAGATGATTGATGCATAGAAATGTCATGGCTGCTTCTAATTGGCACTATCTGTCTTCTTAGGACTGGGCAGCAGCATAAGATCCTCCCTGTTAATTCACCTTTCTTGTCTCCTCCTGTCCAGTTCAGTCCCCCAAACTATAATAGAACAGGTGTTAAAAAGATTCAAAAAGAAGAAGACAACGGGAGTTGATGAAATTTGGTGATGATCATAACCACATAAGTGGTATCGAATATTTGCGCTTGCGTTCACTTTGATTTCCAAATCGTTCTTCCGAAGTTTACCATGCATACCAATTTCTCTTGAAGTGAAAGGTCTACATGGCACAGCCTTGTCAAATTCAACACACTGCCTAATAATAGGTGGTATCTATTCCTAATAGGTATCCCCTGAACAAGTAGTGATATTTATTTAGGGTGCTTTTGATGAGTATTATTTTTTTAAATCAAAATTCCACACATCACATTGATTATTAATTTCTTATAATGCTCTATTGGTTTAACAATGAATTCCTTTATGGTAATTGTAAATTAGTATGCACTATATCAAAGTGGAGAAAAAGTGAATTTAATAAAGTCAGTTACTACAATCCTACCAGTCCTGAGCTTTTATTCCACAAATATATGCATTTATATGTCATTAACTATATAGGCAATAAGTATATAGCAACGTTATTCATATTTTTTATTAGATGGGCGGTTGCATGAAGAAAATAATGAAAATAGACACTAAGAGTCTATATGACACATATCATATAGACTCTCATGGAAATTTCATTATACTAGGATTATATGAGTTTAACAATAAATCAGAAGCATAAGGGAAATTCTTTGATATCTCATCTTAATAAAAAGCAAAATTGTAAGAAACATAACATTTCAAGATCAAAAGTTTAAAATTATGGATAGGGAGGCTCGAGAAACAAAAGGTGTGCTTCATTAATAAATAGATTCACCTATGACAGACAAAGAAATCGAGGGAAAATAACTAACCTTCCACTTTTATCAAATTTCACCTCATCCAAACCAAATGAAACACAACACGAGTTAGGAGTTACGCGCTTGTTAAACATATGCATTGTTTGAAGTTCAGCTGGAGAAGAGGCAAATCCACGTAGTTCATTCTCTTGCTTATAGTATATGTTTCTTCTCCAATTTTCAAACGTGAACTTCAACCTCTTGGGCTCTGACTTTTGTGAGTGTTTCTGGTCTTGAGCATTTTCTTTGTTTTTTGAGCATTTTTCCCTCTACGCCATTGAAAGTCTCCTTCCCGCACCATTCCCCTATCTCTCTGTCTCTGCTTCCTTCATGTTGAACATTTCATGAATACCCAAATGCCAAAAACGACAAGTGTCATTAACATCATGTCTCCAATCAAAAGAGCTTGTCAGAGCTGCCTTGTTCTTGTACACTGCCTGCAAAACATTAGAAGGTCCATCTTTGCTTTTCTGTTTTGCTTGCCCACTTCACTACTTGCTCTTGTGCTGCTTCTCCTCTTAGCCTACAATGGCTTTTCTGTCTTCTACATTCAGGTTTCTTTTCCCGCCAAACCCCCACCGGAACCTGCGGGTTTGTCGTCAGAAAAGTTGCCTGAAAAGTCCCTGAAAAAACTCTCATCTTCACTCTTGTATGTGGTGAAAGCAGAGAACTTGCGACCAATTCTGAAGACCCAATTGGCTCTTTTGCAAGAAAGAGCCATTTCAATGAGGCCTACCAACCATTCTTCCGTCTTGAGGCCAAGGAAGGTTAATCAACGTAGAGCTGTGATCAAGTTGTTGCGCGTTGAAGCCCAATCAAAGCGGTTTTCTAGAAGACTCAGAGATTTTATTGAAAATTCGGAGTGTAAAATTCGGTTCTTTATGACTTGGATTTCTTCTTTTGAGTCATTTGGTGATAGGGAGTTGTTGTCCATTGAGAGTTTGTTTAAATCTCACCCAAATGCTTGTTTGGTCGTTGTTTCCGATTCCTTGGCTTCTAAAAGAGGCCGGCTTGTCTTCAAACCGTTTATGGATAAAGGATTGGGAGTTACTACAATTAAGCCTGATTATGATTACATATTCGAGGGTACTCCAGCAGAATCTTGGTTTAAAAGGTTAAAGAAAGGAAGCGTTGACCCCGGTGAAGTTTCACTGGGACAAAACCTCTCCAATTTGCTACGGCTTGCTTTGTTGTACAAGTTTGGTGGCGTTTACATGGACACTGATGTGGTTGTTTTAAGGAGTTTTTGCAACTTAAGAAATGCTATAGGGGCGCAGAACATCGATCTTCAAACTGGAAATTGGAGCAGACTGAACAATGCAGTAATGATTTTCGACAAGGGACATCCATTACTTCTCAAGTTCATTGAAGAATTTGCGCTCACTTTTGATGGGAACAAGTGGGGCCACAATGGTCCTTATCTCGTTTCACGAGTCGTTTCAAGAGTAAACGGGAGGCCTGGGTTCAATAACTTCACCGTGTTGCCTCCATCGGCATTTTATCCAGTGAACTGGAGCAGAATTCGAGGTCTCTTCGCAAGTCCCAGAAGTAAGCTCCACTCAAAATGGATTCATAGAAAGCTGGACCAGATTAGAAAGGAAAGTTTAGCCGTGCACCTATGGAATAAGCAGAGCAGGAAAATTGCAGTTGAGAAAGGAAGTATCATAAATCACATAATGCTGGATTGCTGTTTCTTCTGCAATTCTTCAACATTGAGTTCCAGTAGAAGAATAAGTGATTAAGCATCAGTTTGTCTTTGATGTAAATGATACAGGAAAAGGCTATTGCATTGCATTCAATATTTTCTGAGGAATTCATTTTCTTTTATTGATCGATCTGTCTTTTTATTCTTTATTTCCTCTAAACTTCTTCTTCGAGTTACAAGCTGAAAACAAGAGAATATATTGAAGCTGTAGTTTCTCGCATCCATCTCTTACAGTTTCATCCGGTTCTGTCATGAAAAGTCTCCCAGCGATCCTATCATTTACCGGCTTCAAGAAATTAATACAAACATAGGACCGCTTCTTCTGGTCCCTTGCGAATAATCAAAAGTTGGTTTTTGTTTAATATCTTTTGGTATCTTCTTTCCTTACGAATACCTTGAGCATCCAAAGTCATGCAATCGCTTTGGAAAATAAACTACTTAATTTGATTGACATGTTTGTTCAATATTGACTATAATAATATTATGGAAAGGCCATGATCATGATCATCTTGAAAATCATGTCAAATTGTAGTGAAAGTGATTTGTCAGCTTACATATTCAATGGACGCCTACTTCTTGCGTCACATGCATCCATTTGTTTTTTCTTTTCCTATTTCTAATTTATTTTCTTCCTTACGTCTCTTATCTTTCTTCAATATCATCGTCTTTCTTAATTCACAAGCAAACCCATCTGCTGACTTGGCAATAATCTTCTGTTCTTGAGTTTCAACTCCCAACTCTGGCAGGGAATCGTAAACAAACGCAAGACAAATGATATTCAAATGAAATTCTTCAACAAGATAGAACGTACATTCACATGAAGTAATGGCATCTTCTATTGGTTAGTCAATGGCACAAGACAGAAAATTCTGGTTTTGGTATTGTCGGTGTTCTAGAAATACGAGTCATTTAACTCCGAAATTACACTTATGTTAACCAAGCACACGTTTATGCTAATGATAGGATTTATGGGTATTATAAGACGTTGAGCACATGTAAATTATGTGAGCTACCTTTCATCAAAAGTTGGTTCAAACACGCCAACCCACTTGTTAATTGTCCCAAAAGAGAAGGCAAGAGTTTTTGGCATGTGATCAGAATGCGCCTGTAAACGACTAATCCGATCCGAAGTAGAGGGAACAGTTGTTCATGAAAGGTTTGAGTTGTGATCAGAATGTACCGCGCACCTGTTAAAGATTAATCCGAAGCAGAGGGAAGAGCTGTTCATGAAAGTTTGAGTTGTGTGTCTACGTAATTTGCAAGTCTTGTTTTATTGTTTTATTATGTAATCTGTGAATTGTGTTGCTGAAACTTCACTACAGCTATATGACGAGAAGAGCATAGCATAGGCCACAGAGAATAATGAAGACAATGAAATGATAAGAATTTTCTGTCTCTGTTTCACGTCTTATTCTCTTCACTGAGTATATATCTATATATAGAAGAATTATGTACATCAGCTAAAGGCTA
>JAOTJB010000002.1:25043791-25067738 GCA_027123815.1 Erythroxylum minutifolium
AAAAAGGACTCATTCTGTTCATGGTGTAAACTTCGGTTTCTCCATTCTGTTTCCATGGAACCCTCGAGCCATTTGTTTGTGCATTGCATCTTTGAATTGTCAAGCATAATGCATTTGGATGTTATGTGTTCTGCATTAATCTGCTTAATTGAGAATACTTGAATTGCTAAGTACCTATATATATATGCTTGAGTTTGTGCTAATTACTGCTGGCTATAAATATATTAGTCACTGAGCTATATAGCTCAACCCATTATCTTCCCTCCTCAGGTGCGGAACAAGACCACAGTTGATCCTTGTAAGGCATCAAAAACTCCAAGATAGCTAGAAGTCTTTTGTACTAAGTTAGTGAACATTTTTGGATAACTTTAGAGACATGTCAAACATGAGCATCTTTTGTATGTTTGTTTTAAGTTTTGATGTGTATATTGATATATAACAAACTCTGACTATGTTTAAAAATGAGAAAGTGAGATTGAATTCTTTTCCATGTCTGATTTTGTTATATTTGAAGATTAGGATAATGAAACGCACATGTGCATGTTCTTCTCTGTTGAAATTGCCAAGGTTGTTTGTACTAGAATAGCATGTTAGAATTGGAGAGATTATGTTCTGAATGCAAAAGAAAACACAGAGAAAGAGTATCGTCTGTGCTGATGTCACACACAAATGCAAAGGAAAAACACAGACGAAAGGAGTCGTCTGTGCTGACGTCACACACAGACGCAAAGGAAAAATACAGACGAAAGGAATCGTCTGTGCTGACGTCACACACAGACGCAAAGGAGAAACACAGACGAAAGGAATCGTCTGTGCTGATGTCACACACAGACGCAAATGACAGTCAGATGCAAATGAGAGGCAGACGCAAATGACAGTCATATGCAAATGAGAGGCAGACGCAAATGAAAGGCAGACGCAAATGAGAGGCAGACGCAAATGAAAGACATATGCAAATGAAAGGCAAATGATAGGAGGTCAAACCCAGATGATAAAAGTCAAAGACAGACGATAAAACATAGACGATAGGCCAAACACAGAAGAAGAAGTTAAGAAGCTATGCAAATTGACCCGAAGCATGTTCATATGCAAATTGGGGACTCACCAATGCTATCCTTCAACATATTTGGACTGGAATGGAGATGAGCCAAACAGAGGTTAGTTTGAATGCAAGTGGTTGTGTAAAAATATTAGTATCTGAATGTGATAGTCGGGCTTCGGAAACGGGGTCCGACAGACAAGGCTATAAATCTTCTAGTGATTACGGACAATTGAAGGTGGTAAAGGGTGCATTGATTATAATTAAAGAAAAACTATAACATGATATCTATGTCTTAATAAAGAAGATAGTAATGGGATCAGTGGCTGTATCTTAATCTTCAGGGAAGAAATATAGTACTATAGTATGGAATTTATGGATAAGTCATCTTAGTGAACAAGAGATGATCGAACTTCATAAGTGGAACTTATTGAAGGATGGCGAACACGAGAAGGTAAACTTTTGTAAGTTTTGTCTGCTTGGTAAAAAGTCTAAGGTAACCTTCAAGGAAATAGTATTTGAAGAGTACTAGATGTTGGAAAAAACATATGAAATGGACGTGCTAAGGTCTATAGTGAGTAGTATTAGTTCAAAAGTGGTAATAGAATAATTTGAAATAGATATTAAGAGGGCTGAAAATTCTAGTTTAGGAGATAAAACAATTCTAGGAAGAAAGTATCAACATTTTAAAGACTATTAGGCAAGTAAAGAGATATGGTTAGAGAGACTCATGCATAAATGCCCTTACCATTGATGATTGGGATGCAACCATCTTTTAGGAGATTAAAGAAAATTAGGAGAAAGAAAGGAGAATGAGGGTTATAGTGAAAAATTTAAGGTTTCATAAGATTGGAAAGTTGATTGTATTTAGTTAAGTATTATTGAAAAGGGTCACACTTCAAAGGATGAAGTTGATAGTTTGATAAAGTTATTACATATGGAGAAGTTTAAGTCTAGATTGGACTTGGCCAATTCTCACATAGCTTAAAGCCTTTAGGGGCTTCTATGGCATAGAGTGATTCTTGGTTGGACATTAGAAAATTCAAGTCAAGGTGAAGATTAATTTATGAGATATGCCTTGAATTATAGTCAAATAGAGTTTCAATATCAGTAGGAATATATAAAAATAGAGTTTTAGTGATCTTAAGCTTATGTGAAAATATAATATCAATGACCTTAGGATTTTCTAGTGATAAAGTTTCACTACAATTAGACTCGTTACATATAAATCTATTAATATCTTATTAAGAGTTGTGTAAGTTATGGTAGTTATCATATTTCTCTTTGTATCATCTCTCTCATAGTAATTTAAGAAATTTGTCTCTTTTCGCGTGGACGTAAGTCATGTCAATTGAATGAACTGTATAAATTATTAAATTATGTGCTTTTTTAATTTTCTCCTATATTGCTTCCTCCTAATACAATAAGTTGTTTATACACAAAAAGTGATCCATAACCTAATGATTTAAAGTTTTAGGTTAAGATATGGATTATGTAAAGTTTTAGGTTAAGATATGGATTATGTATGTAAATTACTCCTTCTAAATAGGAAAACTCCAAAATTTAACATAATGCAATTAGAAATGAAAGTTTGAAATTTATTTATTGTGAGTGATGAGTTATGTTAGAAGATCGTTGGGTATTAAATTTCCTAATTTTTATTTTATAATTGATAGATGATTGCTTGCCTACTTACATCCATTACATGAAATAGAATATTTAAGTTTTATGGTTAGTTGATAGTTGCCATGGTGATTGTAATTCAAATTATAATTTTCTTATTTTACTTTAGGTGATGAACTTCTTTTAGATTCAGTCACATATAAGGAAATATAGAATGAGATTTTGAGGGAAGTAAGGGAGGTTGTTTTTTTTGTTTTGTTTAAATTTTTAGTTCATTCTTTTAAATTTTCATATTTTAATATATGAGAGAATAAGATGCTAGTTCTCAATTTATGTTTCTAGAATATTATATTCTTATTTTAAAGAAAAGAGTTTTAAGTATTGTCTTTCTATGTTTGGCTTTTAAAATGGCTTGTTAAAAGAGCATTGATATGGATGTTGGTGCTCATCCTTTTATAAAAGGGGGTATGTATCAAGTTTACTAATATTATTGACATATTTAGATTTCACGTCAGTAAACTTGTAACAACCTTAGACCACTTGCCTATAGATATTGTTCGCTTTGGGCCTTGGCCCAGCCAAGCCTTTATGGTTTTGCTCTTCCCACATCTTGGGAAAACGCGTCTTGTGAGGGAGAGGTATCCATACCCTTATAAGGCATACTTCGTTCCTCTCTCTAACCGATATGAGATCTCACATTCTACCCCCCTTTAAGGCTCAACATCCGCGCTGACATATCGATTCGAGTATTAGATTTGGTACTTGTAACAACCCTAGACCATCCGTTGATCACTAGTAAATTTAATCGGGACTCCACATTGAGTTTTTAACTCCACCTCTTTCTTAAAACAATCAACCCTGGTGCCATGCCTCTCTAACTAATCAATCCCCAATATCACCTTGAAATCCTAGAGATTGAGGGGAATAAGATCTGCCTCTAACATAACATCAGTGACCTTTACCTCACAAGCTGTATATGTTTCATCACAAGCCACTTACCCTCTAAGAGAAGTGACTATAATGAGAGGGGGATCTAATAGTTTCCGCACTGTGTTCATCTAGCTCGGGTCGTAAAGGTCTAACATTGCGAGAACTTCCCCTCTCTCGTCCACCCATGCTATCAATAAAAAATCAAAGAAAAAGAGACATTATTTAATAAAATAAATCGGACTAAGCCTAACTTATTCGATGTCCCTTACACCCCAAGGAATGTCAACAATTACTCTCACAGAGGTCGAAATCATCCAACGACTAAGGACGTCAACTTAATGATCTGAGACTCAACTTCTCCACCAAAGATTGTCGACACCTAGAATCAACTCCTAAGGCTCATGAATCTTTTGAAAACAGTAATAACACTTTTGAAAACATAGAAACCTTGCTCTAATACTAATTTAATTGTCACGACCCGGAACCATATTGAGCACATGACAACCACCGCATACCCAAGCTAAGGATACTCACAGTACCCTTAACCTGACTATGCAAGGCTAACTGAATATCTTTAAAAACATTTTGACAGCAAAAAGGTTCACACATAAGGTCATTTACAAACCATAAGATATTCAAGAGTTAACTTACAAAAATTATGAAGCATATTAACATAATAATGAGCCACTATACATCAAAAGTACAAAACAGAGACTACCCACATGCGGTAATACCCTGAAAATGTCAAAAGATCACACGATCCACTCTGAACTTCAAACTCATCAAATTAAACTGCACGATTAGAAAGTAGAGGGGGAGTGAGTACACTATGTACTCAGTGAGCAGAAAGAAACATATATTGCAAACAGAACCTGGTACACACCAAAACGGTCTAAATAACCTAAGGACAGTTTTACACATCTAACATACATATAACCACCTATAAAGTGAATATGCATGACATATAAACACATAGGCCTAGTCTATTAATCACTCATTCAGTGAACATAGGTTCTAGTTCCAATACACATGAGAAGAAAAACATTTCATGTAAAAATCAAATCTCGTCAGGAAGCCAAATCTCATAATAAGCCAAAACAATTATATGTGTCACCACTAGTCAGTCAAAATAGTGTGCACACCTACTGAATCCCGTTGTTGGTTCGACTTGCATCTGTGGTGAGTCTAGACTACGGTTGACAAGAGCATCATAACCCTAGGTGATGACCCCGTCAGTGACTAGACCTCTAGGTGTGCAATCATCCATGAGTCCTGTAGAATGGTGTCGTTACAAGGACTTGACTTTTATGTACCAGCATCAAGGGTACGGGGGTCGTTTAATTTGTTGTGCTCAGCACACAATTGGCCAATCGTTACCTCACCAATCACAAAAAAATCATATACAAATATTAAGTACAAAAAAATCAAGGTGCCATGCCTTTATTTATCGTTCCAACCGATAAAATAGAACCTTGTTATGACTCTAAGCCAAAAGAGAACACATACATGTAGCATACATGACTCTATTATGCATATGTACGTTTCAAAACGTTATTTCATGCAGTGAAAGTCATCTCTTGCATTCCAAGTGCAAATTTATTCGAAAATTTAGATTTAGAAAATAAAATAATGTCTTTTGCACTTCAATTGTAGGTTTGTTGAAAACAATATCATTCCTCAAAATATGAAATAAAAACATCAATTTCACTCCAAGTGCAAAGAGTCATTTATTAAATACATAAGTATACTAGCAACTATTTGAGATTCAATTCTACTATGCATTACCTAGGTTCAAAATTCACATACAAGTCATCATGCATGTCTTGGGATGTTCTAATCCCATTTGAGAGTTATGTTTTCCCCAACTCACATCAAAAGAAGGTGTCCACTCCCTTGACTTCAACAATCCTCGGTACTTGCTCCTTGATCCACAGCTCTCGAGCTTTTATACATACAATATATAATCTATTTACTACTCAAACATGTATCTCATATTTATACACCATCACATAAGTGTATAAAACACAATATCACTATTTTTAAGCTATAGGATTCGGCCAGTAAGCTTCTCACATGGTTACTTCCCTTATTATTCGCATATGCTTTCTTTTGCATTTTCCAAGACATTTAATGCCTTTAATCCAATACTTACAAATTGCAAAGCATAATTAAGCACATTTTTATTCAAGCACATTAGGTCACTACTCATCAATCTATGCAAAAGTTCAAGTTTATTCTAAGTAAACATGAAAACCTCTTTCCAATGCACACCATTACAATCCTTAAATCATAAGCCAAGTTCACTCAGGCATTTTATCAAACACCTAATGTGCATGACTTTCAAGTCATATTTTCAAGACTTTATCATAGTAATTCCTGCTCCTATGTTGTTATATGACAAGCACTTCCAAACAACAACACATTTCACCACTCCATTAAATCCAATTCCCTTCATTTAAATCATTAATTTCTAAAGATATTCAAAATTTTACAGACTTTTACCAAAGAGAAGGTATCTCGGTTTTGGCTTAAGGAGACTTCTCTATGACTCATTTTATTCATCTAAACCATATTTCATGCATATTCAAGCATGGAGAACAACATATCTTATCACCAAACTCAAAATCATAATGTAGGGAGAGATGGACAAAATTTACCTAAACTTTCCTCTAGTGATATCTTAAAATCCTTTGAGAATTTCTAAAATATAATGATAGATTTGAGTTCCTTGATCCCAAATTAACTTAGAACACCTTGGTTTAGGTTGGAAAATCAAAAAATGGTGGAAATTGGGTGATGGTCGAAAGTGATTTTCTCCTCCTCTCTTCTCCTCTCTTCTCCTTTCTTTTAATTAAAACAAAGTATTTTGATGCTAAATGGTGGGGTGCACGACCACACACAAGGAAGAAGGGTCTAAACTATTGACTCTTCTTTGAACAAACATGGTAAATTTTGCCCTCAGCTTATGTGAAATTATCAGTATACCCTTCAAACTTTTCCTAAATTTGCAATTAAGCTCAAAATTTGAGAATGACTAAAACTTTTATTTTCATTTTAGACCCTGAACTTTTAAAAATTATAATTAAGCACCTTAACTTTATAAAATTACATATTGGTCCTCCAAGAATTGAAAAATAATTTTAAATCCCTTATGTACATCAACTTTTCCAATTAAACTTTCTAAGTGTCCAATAAGTCTATAAATCATGTCTAATTGCCTCTAAGGCATTAGAACATATTTAACTCGGCCAGCATGATCATATCCATCCAATGGACTCAGTTTTACACATTTAGAAGCTTATATGTTAAAAATATCCAAGATTTCGCATACCGATGAACTCTAAGTTCATGTAAGCCCACTTTAGAACCAAATCCTTCCAATCCACTCAGGAGACCATAGATTTAAGTTATAGAGGATTTCAGAATAGGTCTATAGAGCATCAGAGCATGGCTCCCCTATGGAGTTGCTCAAAGATGGAGTGCAATGCTCATTGGATATTTCTTGCAAAAAAGAGTAGTCTTTCCACTGATGAAAGCTTGGGTATATGCAAACTGGAAGAAATATGGTTTAATAAATATACTTGTTGAAAATGTTTTCTTCTTCAAATTCTCTTGTCTTGAGGCTACAAATTAAATGCTTGAAGCGGGCCTATGCCATGTACATAATAAACCCATACTACTTTAGACATGGCAGCCAAGAATAAATTTGGAAGAATTAAGACAAGATAATATTCCTATCTAGATATGCATACATGGAGTATCTTTGGAATATTGGACAAAGAGTGGGCTGAGAAACCTAGCTAGTTTTTTTGGAAAACCAATATGTATGGACCAAGCTATGATAGAAATAATAAGGATCAACTTCGCGAGAATATATGTATTGGTAAGGGCTATGATCGATTTGCCTAATTAAATACCAATTTTAAGATTAAATGAGAATTATGATGTAACATCGGACTCTTTGAGCCCTTTTTTGTATTGGTTGTGCTTGGAGATACTACTGTATATTGATATATACAAAGTTGTATATGAGTTCAAAAATATATTTGAATCCTTTCGGTATATATGCCAATGATATATAATATTATATGCCCTTACATAAACTTTAAGTTCATCGGTATGTGAAATCTTGAAAATTTATGACATACAAGCTTCTAAGTGTGTGAAATTGAGTCCATAGGATGGATATGGCCATTGTGGCCTAGTTAAATATGTTCCAATGCCTTAGAGGTGATTAGACAAAATTTGTAGACTTATTGGACACTTAGAAAGCTTAATGGGAAAAGTTGATGTACATAAGGGATTTAAAAGTAATTCTTTCTTGGAGGACCAATATGTAATTTTATAAAGTTAAGGGGCTTCATTATAATTTTCAAAAGTCCATGGACTAAAATGAAAATAAAAGTTTTGGTCGTTCTCAAATTTTGAGCTTATTGCAAATTTAGGAAAAGTTTGAAGGGTATAATGGTAATTTCACATAAGCTAAGGGCAAAAAGGTAAATTCACCATGTTTGGTCAAAAAAGAGTCAATATTCTAGACCCTCTTTCTTATCTGTGGCGGTGCGGCCCGCCATAGACAAATACACTTAACCCAGGTCTTTGTCGTCGATGTTACCTCCGAACCGGCATCAGAATGTTACTCCTCCATGGGTCTCTCTTGAAAAAAAGCTTCAGTCGTCCCTAAAAATACTCTACCCAAAACCCTCTTTGTTCTTCACTCATGGCAAGCTACTATTCCTATTTACTGTTCATAATGGGACAAATAAACATTTGTCCCACCCCACTATTCACTCCTCTTCTCTTCTCTGTCATCTCTTTACTCTTCTCTCACTATAGCGTCTGATTTGACAAATAAAGTCTCATGTTCCCCCTGTATGCGTCTCCCTCTTTGCACTTAACCTCCTAACCTTATGAAACGTCTGCATTTCTGTAGACGTTTGCGTGAAACGTAGACATTGTCTGTATTTTCGTAGGATGTCTGCGTCATGTTATGTTTTAAGCAGAAAATGTGGACATTTTCTGCGTCTTGGAGTTGTGCATTGTCATTTGCATGCATTTTGCTCCTTCATGTTGCTCTGTTGTTTTACTCCTTATGCTTCCAATATGTGATGCCGTTTTTCTCACCTTCTAGCAGCTTCTCAGTTGTCTTTTTTTTTGGACTGAATTTATTTTCTTCTTGCTCTAATTTTCTTCTTCTTACTCCATGAAGACAAGTAAATATTAATTTCTAAAAATTAATACAATTGTCGTGCTTTCAACCCACTTTAATTTCTTTACTTCAAAATTGTACCTAAAATCATGCATAAATTAAAGTGAGTATTTTAAGCAATTTCATATCATTAACCGCTAAGTGTAAATGATTCAATGTATCAACAATTAAACATATATCAGGTTCCTAACCAGTATGGGTTGAGTCATAGACTAGGCCTATGTGTTTTTATGTCATGTATGTTCACTTCATAGGTGGTTTTATGCAAGTTAGATGCGTAAAATCATCCTTAAGTTATTTAGACCGTTTTGGTGTATACCAGGTTCTGTTTTAAATATATGTTTTTTTCTTTCTCACTGAGTACATAGTTTACTCACCCCCTCCGCTTTTCAACTATGCAAGTTAATTTAGTGAGCTTAAAGCTCTGAGAGATTCATGCAGTCTTTTGACATTTTTAGGGCATTACCGCACGTGGATAGCCTCTGTTTTGTACTTTTGTTGTATAGTGGCTCATGATTATGTTGATATGCTTTATAATTTTGTAAACTAACTCTTGACCATCTTATGGTTTGTAAATGACCGTATGTATGAACCTTTTATATTGTCGCTGAGATTGCTCTGGAGTGAACTTAAAAGTCCAGAAGTTGTGGTAAAGTTTTAATGTGAATATAGAAGTGCATTTAAAACTGATTTACAGGTGTTTTCATTAAGTTTTTGGTATTTTTAAAATATAGTCATTGTGTTGTCCAAACAATTTTAAAGGTATTCAGTTAGCCTTGCATAATTAGGTTAAGGGTACCGTGAGTATCCTTAACCCAAGTATATGGCAGTTATCATGTGCCCGATGTGGTTCTGGGTCGTGACATATGAACCTTTTGAGGATGTTTTAAAAGTGTCTTACATATGGAAAACCAAAATGCTAAATCCTAAAAAATTATGGCAACCTACAGTAAGATTATTCAAAACTGAGGAATTCTAAGAACTTATTGAGATAGAAGGAAACAAAGAACAAAATAGCAACAATACTAATATGGTAATTGATGATGATTAGAAAAATGATGATAATGAAGAAGCAAAGGGAACTATAGAGGAAGACATTGTTGTTCACTCAAAGAATACAACCTCTCAAGAGATTGATCAAAGTTGCATCACACCATTTGAAAAGGCCCCTAAAGAAGGAGAAGCATTAACAAAAGAGGACACTAACGAGAGTTTTAAGCCTCTGTCCATAAGGAAATCCAATAGGAAGAAAAAACCTTATTCTTTGGATTTAAAAAAATTAAGATAATATTATGGAACATTAAGGGAGATAACACTTCCTCAAGTAAACTTTTGCTTAAGCCATATATAATTGGCATCTTGAAGTCCAAAATTAGGTCAGAAAATTGTAATATCCTCAACTTTTTGGCCAACACATTGGAAGCAAATCACTCAAGTTATACTTATCTTCTTTAATGGTGACAAAGTGGAGGTTTACAATTTTTTTAGGTCAAATCAATTAATCCACATTAGAGATGAAGACAAATTATCTAACAAGGAAATATATCCTTCATATATTCTCTCATAATGCATTTCAAAAAACCTTTCTATGGCTAAAATTAAGGAGGTGGCAATGCACATCCAAATAAAATGGCTACTTCTTAAGGACTTCAACATAATTATTCACTCTAAGGAAGCTGAAGGTGACAGATAATCAAAACATTTGGGTCCAAACTTAAGACAATGCCTAAATGATATATAAGTGAAAGATTTACCCTAAGGGAGGCAACTTTTTCATATGGAGTAACAACCGTAAGGGGGATCACTTTATTGAAAAGAAGTTAGATCGTAGATTAGCAAAGCTTGAGTGGTTTAAAACCTTCCTTAATTGTCAAAAATTATTCCCCACTTCAAGCCTATTAGATCATTCACCATTCATTGTTTAAATGGAGTCTGTAAGTTCCAAAAATCCTTTTTAGATTTAATAATTTTTTGATTGATCTAACAAGTCTTAATGATGCCATATAGAAAGGAATCAGTGCAAAGATCGTTGAATCAAAACAATATATATGTAATGAAGCTGAGAATCATCAAAGAAGAGATCAACCTATATATAATGAATGTTGGTAACACTCATCATTTACTTAACTGTAGCACCTTGTCTCTTAAATGATTGAGAGATTTAAAGAATTGGACTAATGAGTCCTATGAGTGTCAGCATATAGCATGTAATTGGTACATTTATGACATGAGTTCATAAGTGTATTCAAAGGCATAATATGAGCATATACACACAAATTGCACTCAATTGACATATTCTGAGGTATGAAATTGAATATGATATGAGATATGAATATGCTTTTCCAATGTCTTGTGCTTGAGTTTACCAAAGACAAGAATTGATGGATTATAATTAGCAACTTGGAATTGATTGTCATAATTGGGAGATTGATAAATTAACATGTATTTTTAGTCTTGGAAAAATGTCAAGTGGCAAGACTAATTGACATATGGAAAATTAGGATGACTAAGCCTAAATTTGAGTGACATTTGGCATAGTTAAATGTGTGACAAATGGACAAATTATTATGTGACAAGTGGAGCATTTAGTAATTGACACGTGGAATAATCATTTAATGACAAATGGCAATTTATAGAGTCGATTAGTGGCAGCATTTTGATGAAGAAAATGTAATACATGCCTTAGGATAAATGTTGAGCTTAGAAGTTGACACCTAGTAGCTTGACTAAGCAAAGTTTCTGCAGCTGCCTTCACTCTTCTTTCTCTGCCGAAATTGCTCTTCCCTTTTCTCTGTAACTTGCTTGAAACCTAGTCCAAATTGTTACACAAAATATACATGTTAACCCTGCACAAATTAGCTAAGGAATCAATTGAAAGAGGTCTTCATATTGTTGTCAAAAAACAATCTATTTTCACTTAAAGTTTGTGATTGATCTTGCATGATTGGAGACTTGGTTTAATCTGAAGTTTTATGTTCAATTAGAAGTATAACAGGTAAGTAACAATCTTAGCTTTAAGGCATGTTAAATGGTATGAGAATGATGCTTGAATTGGAATTAATTGCTTGTATGGTTGATGATGAAGTGTGCTAGAATATGATAGATGGAGTGTTTCCTCTAAACAAGCATCTGTATTTTGGCCATATATTGATCTGTATATATCCAAATGGGATGATTTTTAAGTTATATTAAACTAGAGACATATGGCTACAATTTTTATGAAGAAATTCAATTAGAATTCTATCTATAAGGGTTTTGAAATTTGGCTTGAAGTTGAGTATTAGGTATTATCACTGTGTGAGAACATTCTATAATATTTTGGGTATAACTTGAGGAATAATGAACTCAATTGTATGAAATTTAGTTCATTAGAAACTTAAGACATAGAGGAACATTTGTTTGGAAGAACATATTGCCTATAAACCTCAGTTACTATGTCAAAATGGCCATACAAAGCTAACCCAAAATTTCTCCTGAGAAATCTAAAAAAAGTGTAAGAAAAGGATGTGAACAGATTCAAGAGCTTCTGTCATAATCATGGGGAGGTACCCCATGATCATGGGCAGTGCTTTTACATGGTAATATTTTGATTTTTTCAATGGTTGAACCAATTAAGAATAAGGTACTTAACTTTGATGTTTTTGGACTTAATTAGGGCTTAAAATAAACGTAATTTGATGTTGGAACAAGTGGTTAAATGTGTGATAAGTTTTGATTGATCTTTGATGCTATACTTTAAGGAAAGAATGTTTTATAACAATGCATCTAAGTTTGGAATGAATGAGTATTAAAGGAATGAAATGTTTATATGAAAGCAAATGTATTATGAAGGTTATGAATATTGTATTATGAATGTATGAATGAGAATTGGGAATTATGTGAAATATTTGTAATGCTAGAAAAGAGTTAGTAAATGTATGGTTAATGAATTGAGCATGATCATGTCTACTTAAGGAATTAACCTAAATGCAAACAAGGCATATCTAAGTGACAATATGTTAGTGATTATGAATTATGATTAAGGAAACATACTCGGGATAGTCATTAAGTATGCATTAAACATGGCTCATATATGTATGTGCATAATTGAATATGTATTTGTTTGATCAAGTTAGTAATGTATACAATGTATGTGTATTTAGATGCTCAAGACGTACGCCATCATTCCTACATTGCTGGACCATCCAGGCAATAACATATGCAGGAGCGTACTGTGAGTCAACTTAGATGATATCCCTAGGATTGATTTATTCTATTTAACTTCCAATTATTGAATTGTTTATGATCTGAATGTGAATTTCGAACATTAATAGTCCAAGGAGATTGATATTTGGGAATGTATTGGAAGTATTCTGATTGTATATGAGCATATGATTCTAAATGATTTCTGAATACTCAATGAAAGTTGAATGCCGAATTGAGGTCTGATGAATCTGAGATTTTTTTGTTCTTCATAAATAAATGCTATTCATGGAATATTTTGTGATATGATGCATTATATGAAATTCATATTCAGATAAAGCATTGTGATCAAAGTAGCTAGTCTGAAGGAGCTTTAAGCTCAGAATTCTGCACGTAGAGCTTTGCTTCATGATTTCTGTATCTGACTGAGCCCAATAGGCTAGTATCTAAATCGGTATCTGAAAAGTGCTTGGTCACAACAAATAATAACGAATCTGGAGTCTCATATGCATCTGCATTTGTATATTTATGAATTATATGATTATGAAACCTTTTCTGAAATTGTGATGATAAAAGGATATGCCATGATAATGTGATTGATTGGGTCATACATGTTTTGAAAGAATGTATGTGAAATGTGTGACTTTCATTATGTCTTTTTGAGATGGAAAATGTTGTGAAATTGGTTGGATATGTGATATTTGTGTATTTGACTTAAGTGAGGTCATCAATGATGGTTCACTCACTGAGTTCGTAAAATTCATAAAAAATTGGAACGTGACTTTTCAAGTTCAGAAGAGATATCCAGTTAAACCAATTGGAGTAAAGTCATTGCATATGAGCATGAGCTAGTGGTCGGGATCAGTTTGCACCTATATATGTCTTCAGTTAATTTTGTATTAAACATTGTATTCCTCATCTGATGTACATTGTATAAGTGAATTATGAAATATAACAACTTTTTCTGACTGAATATGTTTGTAATGAAATGGGCTTAAATGAAAAATGAGTTGCTTAAGATGTGTTTGATGTGTGGAAATTTTGCAATAAGTATTTTTGATCGTCTTAACATTCCATCCTTATAGCGTATATTCTAGAATACCATCGTTACATTCAAGCATATGCTCTATGAGAGTGGTATGTTACATCAACACTACAAAAACATCACTCAATAAAATCTAAATTGACCTATACAACAATCCTACAATAGCTTTTGAAATAGGCACTATATAACTTCTCTAAATCTTTGAAGTTTTATTTTCTCTAATGAAATAAAGATCAAGAGTGACTTAGATAAAAGGTGGGGTCAAAAAATCTTCATTCTTTCATAAAGTTATTATGATTGAAAAGGCATCAAATAGAATCATTTCTATAAAGAAGGACAACATTACCTTAATCACCCAAAGTCAATTATTAGAGGAAGCAACTAAGCACTTTTCAATGTTTATGGGATACACCTCTAATGCACAATCTTTAGTTCCATTACCCAAGGAGATCATCTTGGACAATTTATCATGGTGAGAGAAAGAAATTCTTGCTAAGCCAGTCATAGTTTAAGAAATTGAAGATGCACAAAGGTCCCTAAACCAATTCAAGGCCTGGTCCCTAACTAGTAACATGGTAATGTATGCCATTATACAGTTTTTAGTAACAAGATTATGTTGAAGGTAATAAGCAAAACATTCATCACACTCATCCCCACAGGAAATTAGCAAAAGTCCTTCAATTATTTTCACCCAATTGCATGCTCTAATTCAATATACAAGTTGATATCCAAAATTCAAATAGACATAAAAGGAGTCCTTCAAAATCATATTGATTACTCCTAGGAAGTATACGTTCCTGAAGAATAATAGGTGATAACATTATCTTCTCATAGGAGCTTTTAAGGAATTACTCAAGGAATAGAGGAAGTAAAGATTGTACTTTTAATATTGACTTTAAGAAAGATTATGACATAACGTATTGGACATTTATGGTGAAAACACTTAGAGCTTTGAAGTTTCTAGAAAATTATGTTTCATAGATTGAACAATCAAACCCTACTTTCAATATATTAGTTAATGGGGAACCTATTAAAATGATCAAAATTTTTAAAGGGATTAGGTATGGAGATCCCATATATTCCTACCTGTTTGATTTAGTTATGGAATTTTTTAACAAATTATTCAAAAGAGTGGTAAATAGAAGTTATAAATTCAAATATCTCACAAATTGTAAGAAGTTGGGCATCTTTAACTTAAATTTTGCAGATGACAATCTTATTCTCAAGAGTGAATGGCAATTTTGTACCCACAATAATGACTGTCTTGAAAATATTTAACAAATTATCTATTTTTGAAGAAAATAATTTGAAGTGTGGCATCTACATATCTGTTAGTGCATCACACCAAGAATAATGGTTAGCTTTTGTTACTAGTTTTAATATATTTTGGCTCCCAATTAAGGATCTTGGTATTGTAATATAGTCCACAGGGCCTTCTTATGGTGATTTCGAGCCTCTGATGGATAAAATTCAAGCCAGGATAGCAAGCTAGAGCACCAAAGCACTATCACTTGCTAACAAGCTCAACTTATTTGCTTAGCTCCATCAATGTATATTAGGCAGTGATTGACTTTTTCTGAGTTAGTCAATTATGAAATAACTACAAGTGCACGATGTAGCTATAGCTAGTACTGGCAAATACGAGTCAATCTCATGCAGAAAGTGATTACTAGTAGTTACTGTTATCCTATTATTTAGTCTACAAATTGATTATAATTTTAATTAAAAGAAAACAAAAATTAAACAAGTAGAATAAACAAGCAGTAAGAATGAATCAGAGAATTAAGGACGCACTTAGTAAACTTTCGTTATCAGAAAATTGGAATCTAGGTTTCTAATCCCCCTAAAACCCTTAACAGATTAATCTTTTATTATGGAATCGTTTTATTGATTTATTGGATTGTGAAAATTCCTATAGTATGCTAGTAGCTGACCTTGAGTCTACGAACAACTAATCCTAAAGTTTTCAAACAAATTACTTAGGTTAAAATTTATAATATTGCTTTGTCGATTTATAAATCCCTCTATTAGGTTTGACCATAATCTGAAAGATTTATGTCATCCTATCTCTAGGACTGCAATCAACTCCTTCCAGTTATGATAGATATATTCATAAACATGATGTCTTAATCTTTATGTATGAAATCAGGTTATGATGTTCTATTCCTGATATATTAGAACATAAATAAAACACATAATCGGATCGCAATATATCAATCAAACCAATTGCATTAATAAAAGAATCAAATCATATTAAAGTATCATCGTAGGGTTCATCTAACCTAGACATTAAAGGAATTTAGTTACATTAAAGGAGAACATTTTTGGAACTTTAAGCTTCCAATCTTTGCATCTTCAATAACGAGATTCATAGTCAAAATCAAAAGACAATGGAGTTCCAAAATGTGATAGGCAATAGCAAAGGATCCTTGTTCTGGATTAACAATTGGGCACCAAGTGGTCCACTTGAAAATGGAGATTATTTATCCCCCATTAGGAATTTCTTTGGAAAAAATACAATAGTGGTAATGTTTATTGAGCATATGGATTTGCTAATGAATATCCTACCATCATCTAATCTCACCATTTTTATAAACAACAACACCTTGAATGCCAATTAATAAGATAAAGTGATTTAGAAGAATTCAAACTCTAGTGAATTCACCAACGCTTCATGCAGACTTGTATTTCGAGTTTCCGTGATGAATGTTCCTTGGTCTAAAATTGTATGGTGCAAGCATCTACTCCCTAGTGCATCTATCACCTTATGTTTTATAATGAAAGGCAAGCTTCCCACCATTGATAGAATAAATAAATACATGGTTATTCTAAATTGATGTGTGCTTTACAAAGCGACACATGAAGCACTACCTCACTTGTTATTCCAATGTGAATTCACTAGTGGTGCTTGGGATATGATTCTTAACAGGAATAGGTGCAAATTGAGTGACCCTCTAAGATACTTACATTATATTGTCCAATGTAGTTCAATGAGGAAGCATCCTAGTGAAGTAAGCATATGGGTTTATTGCTTATCACTTTCTTATATTGTGACATTGACATAGGATAAGAGGAACATATGTATATTCTCCAATCTAAGACAACGCAAAGAAAATTTCAACACGGAGCTCTTTAATAGGATAAGATTTCACATTAGCTTATACAAAGACAACTTCAAAGACATTTCTTCTGTTGAAAGTAGGTGGAACGTATGACAAGCTTTGTTAAATATTGTAGCCATACAGTAGGTAAAAACTCTTGATAGTAAACAACATAGGCTTAAAGTGATTGGTGAAGCATTGTTTAACTTTACCTTGCACATATCTAACGTATACCTTTTGTACTTGTTAAATTGCCCTTTATGGATTACTTCAAATTTGACTTTTCAAAAGAAAGATTACTAGTTTAAGTAGTGTCTCATTTTGCATTATTGCATGAAATGCGTTAGCATGAAGATTTAAGAAACTTAAATTTCCTATGATTTTATCAATTTCATTAAAAATTCTTATGTTTTAAAAATTTCATGGAAAGCCTTATACTTTATGAAAATTTGAAACTACTCCCTCTATTAAACTTTTGTCAACTTATCATCTACAGGACATATGTCATTTCACGTTGATAGTCACATAAAGCAAACCATATAAGTCGTATATGTCAAATAGGTTTTTTTTTTATAAATCAATTGTATAATTAAATAAGAATTAAGGGCTTATATACATAGGTAGAGATTGTCTAAAAAACAGATTGCATACCAAACCAAAAACAAAATCAACCCACCCGAAATAGCCTTGCAGAAAATTACAGCCTAAAGTAAATACATGCTCACAGTGCAATACACATGAAATGAAACTACAAAAGCCCATATACAAAACATCCTAGTATTGTCATTTCACATACGTAGGTTTGAGTAGACTTCCTTTCCCGAAACTATCAGTTTGTTCACTGCATTCTTGTAGCATCTCTTTCTAATATTTCTAATATCATTCGCTTGAAACCATCCTTCACTGAAGTCAGCTTTACCCTCGAGCTCCTTTACCCTGGAACCAACCTTGTAGCTTTGGATGTCATGTACAATCTTCAGAACTTTTGTAGGTTCAGCCATTACTACATCTTATGCCTCTCTTGTTGACAGAGAGGGTTAGTATCCTTTCATTTTCCTGAACCTATAAAATAAAGATTAGAAGAAACAAGATAACAAGCCAGAATCCTCTATTTACCTTCTCTCAATGTTTGAGCTGAGTTGCTCCATTACTTGGAAGATCACTTTATTATTAATGTACCCCACTTCTATGGCTGTATTTTTAAAGGTTCTAAGGTTTCTCTCAAACCATAAGTTGTACACAATAATAGAAAGAAGAATGATAAAAATGTTAAGGTCAATGTTTATGTGGCTTTAAGGATGGTTAAACCAAAATAGAATGGAAGGGAGATTTAGGAGGTTGGGAATGTTTATCTAAAAGTGGCTGAGGTAGTGTAGCCACACTGATTTTGAGAAGGAGCATTCAAAGAAAAGGTGGTTTGTAGATTCATTATCCGAGTAGCACAGGGAGCAGTGATTAGGAATATAAGAATAAAGGAGCTGATCCCTTGTCTGAAGCTTATTAAGGAAACCAAACCACAAGATAAAGGCAAACCTTGGGCTGGACCTTTATGCCACACTAATTTATGCCAAGGTACCTTTGGAAAAGAAGGTCTCATCAAAGTATATGCTGAAGCATTTGTGTAAATTTTTTAGGGGCTTACAGTCCATTCTAATATATTAGATTGGGACTGATCAGGTTGGTATAATAAAGGCTTGAGCATGCGAATTGTCTCAATTGTGGCTCCTTGCTAGCACCACATATTGTCTCTGATAACATCAGCTACTTTTGCATTCATTGGAAATTCTGAACCATTGATAGCTCTAGGTGTAGAGAGATTCTTGAGGATACCTCTAGGGTGCCAAGGATCCTGCCATAAGAAAGTAGAAATTCCATTTCCTATCTTAAATATGAAATGGTTCCTAATAATATTCCTAACCTGAATAGGTTTCCTCCAACTCCAAGAACTATTATTCATCGGTTGTGCACTCCAAACATATATTACAATATAACAATATGTAATAATATTTAAAAAGAAAAAAATCATTATATTTACATAAAGTTAATAATATATTTATTAGTTTAATATGATAAAGTAAATTAAATCTTTGGTTAAAAATTTATTTATTATGTAATAATATTTTTAAAAATAAAATTATTTCTTTTTACTTTATTTAAAATTTATAATTTTGTTAAAATTTTCTATTAATAAAATAAATGTAATAGTATTTAACGATGATTAATTTCTCATTTTTTATTGAATGAACTGCAAGTCCCCATATTTAATAATTCCTAAAGAGTTTCTTTGGTAATGGGGTTATATTTTTATAAATAATTGAAAATATTTTATTTAATTTTTATTTTTAATAATATAATAAAAATTATCATTACTTTATAGATTTTTCATTATAATTTATATCATATTCCATCAATTATAATAAATATTTATTACTTTTACGTAAAGGTAAATTACATATTTTATTAATTTTTATTATCTAATATACTAAAATTTTGAAATTTGTACTATACCTCCCAAAAAATAGTACAAAATTCAAATACACTATACCAGATTAGCATATTGGGTTATACCAAAAATTTTTGAGTTGTATTACCAACTAAGAATAAATTATTTTAAATTAGTTTTAAGAAAAATTATTATATCTAATATAACAATGAGTTAATTACCCAAAAAAAGCCCAAATTTTCTTCAAATTTTCAATTATAGTCTAAACTTTAAAAAGTAACAATTAAATGTATAAACTTTTAATTTTTTTTAATTCTAACCCGACGTTAACTTCACTATTATCTATGCTGACATAAAATTGCCACGTGTCGATGACCCCTACTAATCAGAGACGTAAGTGTCATTAAGAGGAAATTGTCTGCTTAGTAAAACGATGTTGTTTCATAGTAAAAATTGAAACGATGTCTTTTGAATTTTGAAGAAAGCTTCAGCTTATCTTTGTCACTCTCACACCATAAATCCCTAATTTGAAATTTGAAGCCCTGAAACTGATGATGATGTTAATTGGGTGCCACAACTATTGCTTTCATCATTGTTAGGACTTTGGGATCTAGTCAAGCAATTTTTCCTTCCACTCACAAGTTCAAGTAACACCATTCCAAAACTGTAAACATAAGTTTGTTTTTTAGATTGCTGCATTGGTTAGCCATTCAGGTGCAAGATAGCCATGAGTGCCTTTCATTGTTGTGAATAAACTGGATTGCTTAGCACTTAGAAGCTTTGAGAGGCCAAAATAAAATATCTTTGCTTGAAAATGATCGTGTAAAAGAATGTTTTCTGGTTTTACATCACAGTGGATGATTTTCTGTTCACATCCAGTGTGTAAGTGTGCCAGCCCCGTGTAGTTTCAAGTGCTATTTCAAACCTCTCTTGCCATTCCAAGACAGGTCCACTGTCAAAGAGCGTGATATCCAATGAGCCACGATTCATATATTGGAAAATAAACGCAAGATCGAATCTAAGTGCAGTGGAATGAATTTAAAATTTTTCCACAAAATCAAATTTAATAAAATTTAATTGGAAATATAAAACAAGAAATTAATAAAGTTATACTAATTTGTTTCGATTTCCTGTTGTAATTTTCCTTTCGTCTTGAATCCATCAATCCACGAGCTGTTCAATCGTCTGGCCTTTAATGGTATCCACAGATCTTTTCAGAGAAAACTCAAATCTAATTTGAGAGGAAAAATATAAGAAGTGCTAGCTCCAAATTTTCTAATTTTTCCTTTTATATGAAAAAACATATTTTTCATGTCCTTAGATTTTATCAAAATTACAACAAAAGTCAAACTTTAGTTATAATTAAGAATTAGTCCTTATAAGATCAAATATCATATATTGATCCTTAAAGTTTCTAAAACTACTCAATTAAGTCCAACTTAATTCAAATTTCACTTTTTCCTTTATAGACCTTTTATGTGTGACTCATTAGGTTCCTAATATGTTGGTTACGATTATAAATTATAATTCTAATGCATAATTCGAATTTGATAAATTAAAACTCCTTTTAATTTATCTTTAATTTCCTAATTAAACAATTTATAATCACAGATCATGATTGATGTCTTGCAACATGTCATGACCATCTAAATATTAGAAATGTCAAAGTAGTTTGACCTAACTTATCTTTGCATGGCTATGATGTATAAATTAATCCTTTTGTCATCTAATGTTCTAATTAGAATTAGAGTATGGAATTCGTGTCTACTCTAAATAATCCAATTATGTTCGTTCTTGCTAATTAGTAAATGATTTATAATTGATATTTGGAAACAACTTTTCCAAATTTTAATTTACTCTGGCCAGAGATTCTCAAAATCATTACTAATCAAGAACAAGAGAACATTATTCCTACTTTAGGACAATGAATTCTTTATTGATTTATTCAACTATCTCCATATAGTTCATACTATATCCAATAACTATTGAATTGAACTACTCCAAGAGTAGAACATAAGTAGCATCAAAACATAGTAATTCCTACATGAGATAACTTTAGTAATCTCAAGTTTAAGAATCAATTATACAACCATCATAATGAGATAATCCACAGACACACAAGTAATGTTCCATTCGAGATTCTCATAATAGGGTCAGTTTAGTGAACTTATTCTCTAATAAGTCCCCACATGTTTGTTTAAGTGTCTCCACACTTTAATATATGAGATTAATTACTTTCTTCATAAGAAAGAAACAAACATGTACTAGTATAACAATTTCATCAATACCTTGTTTTGATGAAACTACGACTAGGAACATTTTAAGAATAATACAAAAAATGCAATTCGAATCTCATAATTATAATCACATTATAATTTCTAATTGCATAACAATTATTCCATGGATTTTATCTTTATGATTAATAATTAAATAATTAACAAATATACAAAGATAAAGAATGCCTTTTACTAAATAATAATAATGTCATACAAATAAATTTACAATAAAAAATGGCTGCAACATCATGATCATGCATTCTCATGTTTGAAAGGTTAATGCACAATCGTGCACTCCTATGATTGAAGGGCTTGCACATGATACAAGCTTATCTATGATCATGCACTCATGATGTACGCTCAAACTTGTAAAACTCATATCTCTTAATTCTGATATCCAAAAATTACAAACTTTATACCATTAAAAAGATAAGAGGATAAGCTACAATTTTATGAAGACAACTTTATCTAATTATGCCTATATCAATACAGTCTATTCGATGAAAACAGAACACAATTTCTATCAGGGATAGTGCTGCATCTTATGTTAGAACTCAACTTCAAGCTAGATTTCAAAACCCTTAGTGACAGAATTCAAATCCAACTTCTTCATCGCAGTTGTAGATAAATGTATCTAATTTATTATTAATTTAAAATCATCCCATTTTAATGTCTACAGCTCAAGATATGGCTGAAAAATAGATGGCTGTTCAGTGGAACCACACCTTCTAGTAAGTACCCAGCACCTATCAAGTTTCTAACCACAATTCTTCATTAATTCAGTACACATATATCCACTTCAATCATCAAACAATACATCTTATATCATGATACCAAGTTTAGTACTCCCTTACCTTACTAAACTTCAAATTCAACTCCAAGAAGCCAGTTAAACCAAGCTTCCAAACAACCAGCATATACCTAAGTTTAATGTGCAACTTTTAGCATTAACAAGGTAATAACACGTAACTTAAAGAAAAAACTTACAAAGCTTACAAGGGTTGATAATCCAAATTCAAGAAAATTTCCAAAAGTTGAGAGAGGGTGAGAGATTTTAGTGGAGAATAGCAAGAATAGAGAGAAAATCGAAAACATCAAATGGGCTAGAATGATTAAGCTCTTGCTTTGCAAGGTGTCCTAACCTAGAAGGGACAATTGTCCTTCTATGGAATGACCTCCATGGCAAACATAAGAGTGAGCCATTTGTCTTCTTATCATGTTGCCATATGATAATGCATTAGCCAAGCCAAATGTCACAATTTTATTAGGCCAATCGTCACTCACCAATGCTCTCAAAAGTCATTCAAAGTGTAGGCTTAGTCATACTAATTTTCATGTACCAACTTATCTTGTCACTTGACATTTTTCTTAGTCTAAATGTACATTTAAATACCTCAATTCTATAATGATCATAATTAATTCCAAATTACTAACTATAATCTATCTAAACTAAAAATTCAAGTCATATGGAATTCTCAATCATGTCACAATTTTAAACCTATCATTCATGTACTTTCATCAACATGTAACATTTTATCTAGAGTACATTTTTGGGGCCTTACATTATGTTACGATCGTGGCACTTCTGTCACAATCATGGCCTTCCTACCACAGTCGTAGGTCCATTTTATGGCCCAAATTCCCTCCAAAACTCCTCCACCTTTGATATTAACCCTGAAATACTAGCAAACACATCAAGGTACCTCAAAAACATAATATTTAAGCTCAAAGACTTGTACAAACCCATAAAACACATAAAACACAAATAAATCACAAACTAATACAATTTCAACCTAAACATATACCAAGTGATCGAATTAATGGCTAAACATATATCAAACTATGCCCTAAGTCATGATTAAATTTACACTTATCACATCCCCACACTTAATTGTTTACTTGTCCTCATGCAAACAAAATAACAAACAACATAAAATCACAAAGTAGACAATGTAGCAATGAGAAAATGTGTAACATCCCATTACCTATGGAAAGGTTAGAATAGTAAATAGGAGTGTTCAATGAGATGCAAGAGATGCATTTTTATGTTCATGCATAATATGACATACTCATGCAAGTGAATAGTGAACTTTTCTGCA
>JAOTJB010000002.1:25074067-25084098 GCA_027123815.1 Erythroxylum minutifolium
CAACAGAAGGAGAAGGGCATCTCCAATAAGAAGAAAAAGGTTGGATTTTTGTTTGTTTATGTAATTGTTAGTACTGGCAGTGAGATTAACAATGGACTGCATAAATCATCAATAGACTGATAGGGGACCTTTTTTTCCCCCCCTTTTTTATTCTCAGCTTCTTCGACGCATGAAGATCGCTGAGCTGAAACAGATTTGCTCAAGGCCAGATGTGGTTGAGGTAATTGGAATGCTGTATATCATAACCTAATCCTCCTTTATTTTTGATATGTTCCGCACATATGTGGTAGTACTTGTTTATTTATGTACCCAACTGACCTTTGTGTTCTCTTTACAGGTATGGGATGCAACTGCAGCAGATCCAAAGTTGCTGGTCTTTCTGAAATCATATAGGAATACTGTTCCTGTTCCGAGGCATTGGTGTCAGAAGAGGAAATTTTTGCAGGTTTGTGAACCCCAGCGAGAGGAACATTATGGTTTAGAGTGAACATGATTGCCGTGCATGTGCATCTTGACAGATTTAGGCATGAGGGTGAGGGAAGATAACATCGAGAAGGTGTCTCTTATATGTATGTATGTGGTTCTTGCAGGGGAGCGGCTGTGACAATCATGGAGCCTGGACTTGTATGTGTTTGACGAAGGGGACCCTGGACCCATGACAAAGGGGACCCTTGATTGATTTCTCTTTTACTGTATACTGGGTGTCTGAGCATGTAGAAATATATGCAGAAAACGAATTATCTATGCATGGTTCATAGTAGGTCTTTTAATTGCGGGTGCTAATTCATTTGCTTTGAATTTTCAGATGATCTGCTACTGTGCATAAAGCACAAATTGCCTTTATATAAGTATTAGTTTGTCTTCTTAAAATATACCTTAACAGGGTGTCTAATTATCTTACCTGTAGCCACGCATATAGTTATATATGTTTGTAATTTACTTGTATCTCATCAAATTCTGGTTTGTTTTGCAGGGTAAGCGTGGTATTGAGAAGCAACCTTTTCAGCTTCCTGATTTTATTGCTGCAACTGGAATTGAGAAAATTAGACAGGTATACAAAGTTCCTTAAATGGGATTTGAATTCTTTTGTATCTGTTCATGCTTTTTCATGGCAAAGTAATCATTTTTTGCTTTCTTTTCTACATTTGGGGCCTGTTTCTCTCCTATGTGATTTTTGGTTTTCTGTTTTCATTTTCAAATTTAGTAAAATAACTTTTTTTTTAATTTTTGGTTTTGGTTGTTTCCAGTTTTCATTAATCATAAAAATTGGTTTTTGTTTTATGTTTTATGTTTTACTTTTTTGTCATATTATAATTAATTACTTTAAATTTTAATATTTTGTTTTGAAAATAAAATTTGATAAATTATAACAAATATATTAATTTATAAATAGATTACTAATTATTTAATTATTTATTTTAATCAAATGAAGTAAATGTTTTTACTAATAAATATTGTATAAGAGATTATAATAAAATAATTTGCTTAACTAATATTTAATAATAATAATTATCAGTAGTAATAAAATATAATTGCATTTGTATTAATAATTAAATATGTTTTTGTTTTTATTTGAAAGAAACATAAATCAAAAATAGAAAACAAAAATTAAAAAATATAATGGGAAAACATAAGTGAAACTAACTTGCCTCTCAGTGTTTCTTCATGTTCCTTGTCTTTGCATTTTGATGTATTTGCAACGGTTGTATTTTCATATCTTTTGCTACTAGTCAACTGTCATTTCCAAGTGTTCTAACTGTAGTTTTGCATTTCCCCATAGAAAAGGAGAGTACTAAAATTTTCAATTATCTGCTTATTTTGGAGTAACTTGAAGAAATCATGTAGCTATACCCTAATTTACTCTTCTTTCATTGCTTATTGAGGCTACTTATGCTTATTGAGACATTCAACTTGAAAAGTTTATAATTTTTCTAAGAAAATGTACTGGTGATTTCTATGTGGAAAATTCGTTGATTCTTGGTGTTTTCTTCTTATGCAGGCCTACATTGAGAAGGAGGACAGTAAAAAGTTGAAACAGAAGCAACGTGAGCGCATGCAACCAAAGATGGGAAAAATGGATATTGACTATCAGGTTTTATCATTTTTGTTTCTGTTTCAATTTATAGTTTTTTGCTCCTGCTCTCCACATGAATTTGTTCTATTTTTTATTTTTTGTTCGTATGTTCTTACATTTTCACTTGCAGTAACAATATGCTTTGCATGTGGTAGGTTCTCCATGATGCATTTTTCAAGTATCAAACAAAGCCGAAGTTAACAACTCTTGGTGACCTATATCATGAAGGAAAAGAATTTGAGGTATAACACTTCTTTAGGACACTGGTGATTTTTATTTTGTGACAAACTTCTGTATGTTTTCCATGGGAATTACTTCACGAAAGGGTGCAATAATATAAGAATTATACTAGTGTTGTATAGCAGGGAGGGGGGGAGGAAATGTTCTGCTTAATATATTTTAGCCAATGTACTTGTGAATTCAGTGAGTTGAATTGCAGTTGTCTTTAGCTTTTAGTACTGGTTGTATTTGTTGGAAGATTAGAAAATGTTTGATGATAAATTGAGAAGTTTTATGTTGATAATATCTTATTGGTGGTGTACAGGTAAAACTTAGGGAGATGAAGCCAGGTACTCTATCACACGAACTTAAAGAAGCTCTTGGCATGCCAGACGGTGCTCCTCCTCCTTGGCTTATTAACATGCAGGTTGGCTAATTTACTTTTGTGTTTAATTAGAAATTGTTGATCATATATTTATTGAAGCTTTCTGAGTTCAATTTTGTAGTCATCTGCCTTCCCTCCACCATCCCTTACGGGAAAAAAAATCCTCTATACAAGTATTTAAGGTCTTGATTTCTTTGTTTCAGAGATATGGGCCTCCTCCGTCTTACCCTCATCTGAAAATACCTGGCCTTAATGCTCCTATTCCACCTGGGGCTAGCTTCGGTTATCACCCTGGTGGTTGGGGCAAACCTCCTGTTGATGAAGTAAGTTGCAATTTAATGTTATGCAATTTTCCACCTCAAATTTGTTTTATGAGTTTACTCGTATTTACCTGTTGATATTAGTTAATTTTTTTCTATTTTACTTCTATGTGCTGTGAATAGTATGGTCGTCCATTGTATGGAGATGTTTTTGGAGTTCAGCAACAAGAACAACCTAATTATGAGGTAATGAGTTATTTCAATCATTCTTTCCTTGTTACTTAGTAGACATCAATTTTGTGAATGTTTAACCAGTTTGGTTAATGTGCTATTGACAAACATTCCAGGAGGAGCCAGTTGACAAGACCAAGCACTGGGGTGATTTGGAGGAAGAGGAAGAGGAGGAAGAAGAGGAAGTAGAAGAAGAGATTGAGGAAGAGGAATTGGAGGCTGGCATTCAATCTGTAGATAGTCTTTCGAGGTATTCAGTTAAAGTTTCTCAATGCCGTTACTTTGTTTCTTCAAACATAAAAATTGAGCGTATTAGTTATTACCTAGGTCAAATCTGTGCTTTTAATGTCTCTAATTTGTGTCTGAGACCTAAATCCTTACTATATTTTTGTTACCCTTGGCATCAAACATGGACGAACCATTTCATGAAGTATACGTTCAGATGATCTCAAATGCTTTGTAGTCATTAAATGCTGAATGTGGACCTTAATCATATGTCATTGCATTGCTTAATTTTGTATTGCTATAAATATTTTATGCATGGTGAATGCTATTTTAATTTCTTTTATTTTATTTATTCTGCTTAATTTAAGGGTTATATTTATTGCAAGTAACATTCTTTCTCTCCCCTTTAGCACGCCAACTGGTGTTGAGACACCTGATGTTATTGACCTTCGCAAGCAGCAAAGGAAGGAACCTGAGAGGCCTCTTTACCAAGTGAGTATCATCCACCCTTTGGCATTGTTACAATTAATCTAGTTGGTGATTGTTCTGGAATTTGACTTCTCTGTAATTTTTTCCCCTCACTATTTTAGGTTCTTGAAGAAAAAGGAGAGTCTATTGCTCCAGGGACGTTACTTGGAACAACTCACACGTATGACCTGACTCTTAAAGTTCAATGAGTTCATTAACATTCTATAAACTCTCATTTTATGATATTTCCTGCAGGTATAACATTGCCAGTGGCACCCAAGATAAAACGGGAGCCAAAAGGGTAAGTATAATTGTTTCTTTACTGGAAACAAATTGTTTAACTCATCTTATGCTAACTTTTTTTTCCTGGACATTGACTTGGTACAGAAGGTTATGTATCAAATGTGACCGAATCTTAACAATTAATTAATCTTTGGCAGGTTGACTTGCTTAGAGGCCAGAAGACTGACAAAGTTGACGTCACTTTACAGCCAGAAGAATTGGAACTTATGGATAATGTCTTACCTGCAAAGTAAGTGATGCTTTTATAAATATGCTCCCCTAGTGTTATTGCTCTTTTCTCAAAAGATTTATGACGATGGTGAATGGACAGGTACGAGGAAGCTAGAGAGGAGGAGAAGCTGCGTAGTCAGCGGGAGGACTTTAGTGACATGGTTGCAGAGGTGTGTTACCTTTATTGCTAATGTTATTTGTGCAAATGATATTGAGGTCTTGAGATGCAAATTCATGAAACCAAAGCACAAGTTAAATAGTCATTCAGCTATTTGATCTGGTTATAAAGACTTGGCAAATAAGACTGATCCTATATTTTGATGCAGAATGAGAAGAAAAGGAAGCGAAAGATGCAAGAGAAAGAAGGGAAATCAAAGAAAAAGGACTTCAAATTCTAGGATAATATTGATAAAGATCGTTTTTATTGGAACCATGTAGTCAACAAGGAGGATGTCAGCAATTATTACACTCTTCAGCCGAAGCACATGTATTAGGTTATGTCCGGAATGTTTAGTGGCACCATAACTTTTGGGAATGTTTAGTAGCACCGTAACTTTTGGGCATGTTAAGTAGCACCATATTTTCTTAGCACTTAGCGCTCATGTAATATGCGAGTATCATAACTTTGTTTTCTCTTATATTTGAATGATATGCCAAGTAATGGCAGACATTATGAGATATAGCTATTACTATTATGTGATAGTAGGGTTGGGGTATTCATGTTTATATTTCAGTTGGCCATAATAAAAGATGACGAAAATTACTAAATTGGTGTTGGTTACTTACCTAATACTGTTTAAATCCTATTCAAGGCTAGGACAAAAGATTATGGGTGGAAGTGAGAGGCAATCGGTGCCGGTTATCTCCCCAAACATTTACATTTCATCCTTAATTTTTGACGGCTGACCTGATCCTTACTCCATTTATTATGCTCTTCTTGGATATGAATTGAGAGGGGACATGGTGGCATGTTCTTACTGTCTTCTTGTGTGGGCAGGGACTCTAGGAATCGGAATGATAAATTAGAATCTAAGAAAGTACTTACCTGGCACACCTGTGGCCAGTTGGGTGATAGATTAGATAACCTTTGCTTGAGAATTAGCTGGGACACTTATTTTTGCTTTCTATTTTCAAACGTGTTCACTGTCCACTTTTTGCAATTGCACGGCTGAGATGAGGCGAGAGCAAAGTGGGTCCAGATGCGAAGGTGAATAAAGGAAACACGGGGATGCTACGGCATCATGTAGATGAGGTTGCTATGATGCTATCCAAATCCTTCTACGCTGTCAAGTAATCTCTTCCTAGATACTTTAATTTTAATTGCATAAAGGCCGATTGCTACTGCATAGCCTTGGTATTACTGGCTGCCCGGTGAATACGAGGCCTCACTGCCCAATGCCCTCTTGAAGTCTTGAGTCAACATTCATAATATTTACCACCAACTCCCCAGAATATTTTAATTCATTAATCAAGGAGGAAGATGGTGAGACCAATTTATTTATGTAAATGTTGATCGAGCCAACTCCAAATGCCATATATACGTAATGCATTGATTGCTCCACACTCGTTCCTTCTGTACTCCACATCCCGTGTGCATATAATAAAATCCCTGGACCCGCCACGGCCACTTCCATAGCAAGTGGCTGGCTTTGTTTAGCGTGACAATGGCAGGAAACATTAATTTGTTTACGAGTCTATAGGTTGGTGGAGGTACAACTCAGATACGAATAGATTCCTAGTTATCTCATCTCATCTTCATCAATCTTTGTTACAATGATTCTTCTTTGATATTATAGGAAAACAATTTTGAGGGTGTGATTCATAACTACTCCTAAGACTTGTTTATCTTCAAAGATGGAAAAGATCGATGATACTTCACGCAATAAAGCTCGTCATGGAATCTTTCAGGCTAACACTTGGTTTGGTTTCCATCACAGACAAAGAATAGTCCCAAACATTATTGTTGAAGACCATATACATATCCTTCTTGATGTCAATTTCAGGCCCTGTTGAAATCTTTTTTCTATTTCAAAATGAAATGTAATTACTAATTAGCCTGCAAATAAGATTTTAAATTTTAAATTGAAGAATACGGTTATTACGATTACCATTTGAGTTAATTTGTTGTAATTACCACTTTCATTGTTGGTAATTATCACAATTAATCCATAACATAATTCTTAGTCGTGAGAAAGTTTTTCTGAGCAATTATCAAAACTTAACTGGAGTAATGATCCACCTAATATGACTCATTTATGGTTCATAATCCATCACGTGACATCAAGGGTTCTGGGAATCCAAGTGAATTTGTACTCTCAACCAAGACTTGAGCAGACGAACCTAAATTGTAATTCATGTTCCAACGTGGAATTACACCGAACTCTACACACACATATATATATATAAAGAACCAACGATGGATAACCCAATTTGTTCAGCTACCTTTGAGACTATTTTTCCCCACGTTAGAGCTGTAACTAAAAGAGGCTTGAGCTCGATCGAACACAATCCTAAGTCCCACCAAACGGTTTACCCGCCCTATGATTGTCTGATTAATATTGACCTTCTTTGGATTAGTCTGATCATTCTACTAAGAAGTACCACTTATGTGCTGTTATGGAATTAGTCCCACAATTGGAGAGATTAGAGTAGCTTTTTTATACATGTAAATTAAGCTTGATTAATTAGTAAGCCACGCTCTTGCTGGATCGCTTTTGAAACTGTAGGACATTCTGGTTCGAAAGTCGAAACCTTGCAATAATACATCATGTAGAGTCACTTTATACCTAACGGAACCAATCATGTTTGATTTGCCAATTTCACATTAGCATAAAATATTTCAAAAGCTGACATAATTAGCTTAAGATGAAGCTTACAATACGACTCTGTTCGTGGCTTATTGATTATTTGCACATGGCTCTCTTGGTCCTAATTATATGTTCCAGTTACGGGAGTCCAGCTTGCGGAATCAATTCATCTTCCCCCAAATCTCAACCTTTACACAACATTTTCATGGTCTCAAAACGCTAATGCTTTTGATGTTCCTGTCCCTTGTCCTTTACAAGATTTGATAGTCAAATGAAAATCAAGTTGTGGTTGGAAGCTTTACCTATATACTAGAGTTTTAGAGAGCTTTAAATTGATTGGTGTCGTCTACTATTCATTCTGTTAAGTTTAATTTCGAACGAACACAAAATTTTGAAGAGGTCACATGGAAGATTGTTTGCTAATTAGTAACACGATATATTATCTCTTATTGCGTGTAACAGTGCTTTTAATAAATGAGTTTTCATAGCTCCGAAGTGTTCAATAAGGGCAATATTCCTCGTTTCAAATAAAAATTAGGCACCTTATCTTGTAACTTTAACAGAAAGGTAATAGTTTTTTAATAGATAAATATAGTGCTTTGAACAGAAATAATAAATTAGGGAATATATTGGAACACGCATCATAAGCTTTGGCACTTGTCCCGGATAGAACGTCAAAAGGAAATAAACAAAGAAATACGAAAAATACTTGATTTCGATTTTATAACTTCAAATGAGCTTTCTAAAGCTAAAACGAAAGCGAATTCACTTACACCTTCATGGGATCTACTTACCGAGATGTGTCAAAGTCTGTAGCTTTTTGTATATATGAACCTTTGAATGGGTCACAATATACTTACATTCACGATTTGCTACAGTAGCTACAAGAGACCTTAGCCTTCTCTATATAACATTCATATTGGGCCTCTTCATCACAGGCTCAATATAGGGTCCGGTTTACACTGATCGAGGTTTATTTTCCTCCTAAATTTTGGCCCATTAATCCAGATCATTTATTGAGTCACTTTATTATCTTTATCCGGATCAAATTACGTAACTTAACCGATAAGTTATTGAAAAAATGAAAATTACAATTAATTGTTGTCCACTAAATGAGAAAATTTCTAATATTCTTCCCTTTGGACTAATTAATTGCGTTAGTGACTTAAGTGTAAAAAACAGTTTAAAAGATTTGGTTAAGTGACACTGCTATATTGATTGATCAAGTTTAAAAACAAAACATTTGATCCAAAGATAACAAAAGTCCATCATTCCATCCTGTAATGCTTTCGATACCGAAAGATATCAAACGCATGTGTCGTGTGTGACATAGGTCCAATATAATCACGAATATCTAATACCTCACTAACATGAATGAGAAAATAGAGTGTGAAAAACTCAGCTGATACATGTATGATTTGATATGTATCATCTTTCTGTTTATAGGTATTGACCCATCAATCCAACAACAAATGCAATGTCCAGCCTAGTGCATACCTGGGCATACATCAGGCTGCCAAACACTCCAGAACATAGAACATTACTCATAGTCTCTCTCTTTATTTTATTGTTTGGACACTGTGCCAAAGATAATCTCCCGCTATGAGATATTGGTGCTACAATAGGTCTATAGTAAGCCATATTAAACTATATTAAACCTTTGTAGCACTCGCTTAATGTATGCACTCTGTGAGAGGCCTAATGAGTATTGAGATTTGTCTCAGTAAATCTGAATACCTAGGATGCCTTACCAAGGCACTTCATATTGAAATCATCAAGTTATTCAATGTGGCAATATATCATTCACATGCAATAATAGGAAGATAACTTTGCTTTCCTTGACCTTGTAATATAAGCATCTTTCAACTTTGTTTTCCATAAAATCCAAAGAGGTCAGAACCTCATCAAACTTTAGGTACCACTGTCTGGAAGCTTGTTTCAGACCGTATATTGATTTGGTCAACTAGTATACATTATCAGTTGCTCCTCGATCCTGAAATCCTTCATGTTGTGCCATATAAACCTCTTTATAAGGTCTTTATTTAGGAAAGCAATTTTGACATCCATCTGATGTAACTTTATATCATCATGAGCAACTTGCCATAATCACTCCAAATGTATCATTCGAGGACATGTGAGAGAAGGTAATACTAAATTCAAACCTTTCTCTCTGAGTGAACTCTCTAGCAACTGAGCTAGCATTAAACCTCTAAACTTTATCCTTAGTCTTTTTGGTCTTTCAAACTCATTTACAAGGTTTGCAATTTTGTGACAAATCAACTAGCTCCTATACCTTATTATGCTTCACAGATTGCATCTCATCATTCATTGCATCTCACTACAAATCCGCATGGTGACTAGAAACAACTTCTGTAAAAGTGACTAGATCCACAATATGCCCAATATCATATTCTTATTCACTAAATAAGCTATGTAATCCGTTGAGATAGTAGTTTGTCTCATTTCAGTAGATTTTCGAACTGTAGTGGTTTTTGTACCCTAGGAACCTCTTTTTGTTCAAGTATGGGTTCTTATTCCCGAATGGAATGGTACACTAACCTTGATCTATAAGACTTGATTGCATGAGCCGTGGATACGAAATGATCGTAGTATCCGTTCTGCTATCATCCAAAGGGTAAGAGGGCCCACCTTTATCATAAACATCGTATTCTAGAAACTTAGTTGTTTGTGATTCCACTATTTTGGCCCCTAGTTTTCTACAACAAAATATATAGCCTTTAGAGAAGTCAGGATATCCTACTAAATAGTAACGAATGGAACGAGCTTGTAATTTATTTTCATAAGAATTATATTAACTTAGCAAGACAATCCTATATAAGAATGTGAGC
>JAOTJB010000002.1:25165148-25186759 GCA_027123815.1 Erythroxylum minutifolium
CAAATAATCCATCTTTACAAAGAAAGGAAGAGATTAAAGTGATAGAAAGTGAATAAGAAAACTCCTTCTCTTCTTTGCCAAAATCTGGAATTTGGGTGTTGTTTTCAATCCTTCCTTGATGCTCCAAACAAGTGTTCTTCACCCAAGGATGGTCTCTCTACAGGTAGGTGTCGTCTCTTTTGAAGATGGAGGCTTAATTCCCTTTATATAGTCCAAAAAATTAGGTTTAATGAAGCCTCGCAGATTGCCTCAAAATTTAATTCCTACGTCTGTGGGAATCTGCATGATTCCCACGAGTGTGAGAATTACAAGCAGAAACTTTCTGTCTTGATTTCCCACATACATGGGAATTTGACCAATTCCCACGAACGTGGGAATTGGTCCCAAATGTGATCCTTTTGTCTTCTCTTCTATGCTCTCTTGTTCATCCTCCAACTTGCTTCCTCTCCTTTCCTACATAAAAATAGGCAATTCTTTCCCTCAATTAGCATCCAACATATAAGAACACAATGGAAATCAAACTTAATAAAAATATACAAAAAGAATCCTAAACTAGAATAATAAAGAACAATTATGCTAGAAAATACATTTCAATTACCTATAAAAACATATCCTAATGCACACCTATCAACGACATCCTCCCCAATCAGAATCACAAAAAGCCTTTAAAGTAAGATTGTTGGTGGAAGGAAATAATAAACCTTGACCAGGGCTGCCTTTGATGTACCTAAGGATGCGTATAGTAGCCTCCCAATGAGGTTTTCGAGGTTCATATATGAACTGACTAAGAGTTTTGACAGAATAAACTATGTTAGGTCTGGTAACAGTTAGATAAATGAGTCTCCGGACAAATCTCTTTACTTAGTGGGATCTTCTAACAATGCTCCATTGGTGGGAGTAAGTTTTAAGTTTTGTTCCATTGGAAACTTATCTGGATGAGCACCTAAAAGTCTTGAGTCTTTCAAAATGTCTATTGCATATTTTCTTTGAGACATAAAACTGCCTTTCTTGGAATGAGAAAATTCAATGCCCAAAAAATATTTCAAATCTCTAAGGTCTTTGATGCGAAATCATTCAAGAAGAAACTTCTTAAGAAATTTAATTTCTTGAAGATCATTTCCTGTAAGGAGTATATCATCAATATAGATCAGAATTGCAATGAATGAAGTACCTTGGGCCTTAGTGGAAAGGGAGTAGTCAGTCTTTGATTACAAATAACCAGTTTTCTTAATGGTGTCTGAAAAAGTGAAGAACCAGTTTCTTGAAGCCTGTTTGAGGCCAAAAAAAAATTTGTTGAGCCGACATACAATATTCTCCCCTTGTCGGTGAAGACCAAGTGGAGGCTCCATGTAAATTTTGTTACGTAAATCTCCATGGAGGAAAGCATTCTGAACATCTAACTGATAAGTAAACTAATGTCGAGCAGCAGCAATAGTTAAAAGGCAGCGGAGAGTAGTGAGTTTGACTGTAGGTGAGAATGTTTCTTTGTAGTCGATACCTTTAACTTGCATGTAACCTTTGGCAACAAGGCGGGCTTTATAGCATTCAATGTTGGCATCAGACCGATACTTTATTTTGTATGCCCATTTGTAGCCAATGGGTTTATGACTAGGAGGAAGAGAGACCAAACTCCAGGTATTATTATCCTATAATGCCTGTAATTTTGCATTCATAGCTTGTTGCCAATTAGGATCAAGGATAGCTTTAGCATAAGAGTGGGGCTTAGCATGACTTGTAATGGTAGCTAAAAAAGTGCAATAGGTAGAAGATAGAAAAGAGTATGAAAGAAAACGATAAATAGGATACCGAGTACCTAGTTGAGAGCTTGGCGCTGAGGAACGATGGTTGACATGGGCAGACAAAATGTAGTCTTTATGCCATGTTGGAGGCTATTTAGGAAGAAGAGACTGTCTAGTTGGTGGAAGGGCAAGCGATGGAGCTGTAGGTGAAGTGCTTTCAAATAAGGGTGAATCAGGTGAAAGTGGTGAATTAGGTGTATTGATGTCAGAAGGAGAAGAAGAGGTGTCTTCTGTAGTAGTATTGGTTGGGATGGATAATCGAGATGGCCAATTATTATCTATATCAAGAAGAAATGATGGTGGTGTAGGAGGAGGACCTGGTGAAAGGGTAGCAAAAGGAAATATAGTTTCACAAAATTTTACATTACGACTAACAAAAAAAGATTTAGTATCCAAATCATAAAGCTTATAACCTTTCTGATTAGTAGGATAACCAATAAAAATGCAAGATTTTACGCGATGATCAAATTTTTGGATAGGATGAACGACTGTAGCATAACATAAACATCCAAAAACTCTCAAGTGATCAGGGGAAGGTGGATGATTGTATAGCATCTCGAAAGTTGATTTAGAAGATAAAAGGGGTGATGGAATACGATTAATTAGGTAGATAGCAGTTAAAATGCATTCTCCGCAAAAATCAATGGGTAAATGAGATTTGAAAAGTAATGCCTGTGCAACAACAAGTATATGACGATGCTTGAGTTCAACCACTCCATTTTGTTGTGGAGTGTAAACAAAAGTGTGTTGATATTCAATCCCTTGAGACTGTAAAAAAAATTTATGGAAAAAATTCAAAACCATTGTTAACTCTGATGATTTTAATCACAGCATGAAATTGGTTTTGAGCAAATGTAATGAAAGATTGTAAAAGTTTGTGAGTTTCAGATTTGTACTGCATAAGAAATACCCATGTGCATCTTATAAAATCATCCACAATAGTAAGAAAAAATGAGCTCCTGTGTGTGTAGAGAATTTGTGTAGACCCCAAACATCACAATTTAATAACTCAAACAGAGCATAAGTTTATATAGTACTTGAAGGAAATGGAAGCCTAGTTTGTTTAGCCATAGAATAAACATTGCAATTATTATCAAAAGTAATATTATGAGAAGATAATAATGGAGAAATTAATTTAAGACAAGATGGTGAAGGATACCCAAGATGCATGTGCCATAGAGCAGAAGGTTGAGAAACTTGATGAGAGATCGATGTTTGTTACAAAGGGGATATGTAATAAAGACCGCCATGTTGTTCACCCGATCCAATCATCTTCCTCGTAGCCAAGTCCTGCAAGACACAAAAGTTTGGAAACAAAATAGCACAACAATTTAGAGAAGCAGTCAATTTGCTAACAGACATCAAATTTAATCGAAAAGAAGGTACACATAAAACATTGTCTAATGTGATGTTTGAGTTGAAAGGTACAGTGCCAGTGGATGTTATTGAGGTTGACGACCCTATGGGCAAATTAATATGGGGTATTGGTGAGGATTCGGTTTTTATGAAAAGTTCAGAATTTGAAATTATGTGATCAGTGGCTCCACTATCCAAGATCTAAGGATTTGTGAATGCAGAATTAATTGAAGTATTAAAAAAAGGATATAGACCTGCAGCGTTTGCATAAGCATCATTATTACCAGTTGCATTCATCATGGATATCGCATGAGCAATTTGTTGAAGTTGCTCTTTGGAAAGCCCATTTAAGGAGTTGGATGATGATTCACCATTGTCTTGCTGGTTGTCACCATAGTAAGAGTTTGTTGCATTGACTGTAGGATGGGAATTTGATCTACCTCTTTGTCTGTTTCCCAGGGTTCCTACATTGTTGGAACCCCATGTACCATTTTTAAACTTGCATCTATCTTCAGTATGCCCTCTCTTGTCACAAAATTTGCAGTGAAATTTCATAGTCCTACAATTGTCAATTGTGTGGCCTTCTCTATTACAATGTTCACAATGTTTATTTTTGGATTTATTGGAGGCATTGTTTGGATGACTGTGGATTGCAGCAGCAATGGAGAGATTCTCGGTTGATTGTAACATCATTTGTCATTGAGCCTCCTCCTTAATCACAAGGGAATACACCTGGCAGACATTGGGAAAAGATGACATCATGAGAATATTTGTATGAACAACATTATATGTGTCAGTGAGTCCCATGAGGAATTGCATCAGTTGGTCCTCTTCCTTTTTCTTATTATGTGCTTTCATCTGATTACAAGCAGGATGAGTATGATCTGTCTCCAACTCATCCCAAAGACCTTTGAGTTTAGTAAAATATGCAGAAACTGTCATTGTGCCTTGTGATAGAGAGGCCAATGATTTTTGGATTTAATATATTATTGGTGCATTTTTTTGTGAAAATTGATCTTTGAAATCTTCACATGCCTGATGTGTTGTCTTGGCATGAATGACCTTTTGAGCAAGGTCAGGTTCCACTGAGTGAGTAAACTATGATAAGACCATGCTATTGCATTGACTCCATAAAGCATACTCTGCTGGTTGTTTTGTTTTTGAAGGCTACTGGATTGACCCATTGATAAAGTCAATTTTGTTTTTGGCTGTGAGGGCATGAACCATGGGCATGCTCCATGATGGATAGTTTGCTCCATTCAATTTGATTGGTGCGAGCATATGGCTGCGATAGTCAGAATGATGAATAAAGTATGGGCTTGATGAATCAATGTTGGAACTTCTACTAGATTTTGATTCTTTTACTGGTGTTTGTTGTCCTTCTGCCATGTTGAAGGGATTGAATGGATGATGAACCTAGCTCTGATACCAACTCAATAAAGATGCAAGAGATGTCTTTTGGAGAATATACAGTAGATAGGCAGAAAAAGTGTGTATTAACCTACGTATTACAGAATTATATATACAGAGAAATATAATCAATCTCTATTAATTCTAACACTAAGAAAATGTGATCCACAATTAGTGGATGTAGACTTTTGTCTAAAAGGGAAGTAAATATTTACACATTAATTACAAAGATAATCTTAAAGATAATTCTCAACACAATATCACGAATCTAGCTTTAAATTGCTCAATTGAGCCATCATAGTTATACTTAATTTTATAAACCTATTTACACCCAATAACCTTCTTCCTAAGAGGAAGTGTGTCCACAGTCCAAGTGCCTTTATTTTCTAACACCTAAATCTCTTGTTGCATGGCATGTCGCCACTTTTCATCTTTCACTACCTCAACAAAGGTTTGAGGTTCAGTTCCTGCAGTGATAGCTGCCAAAAAATTCCGATGTCGCACAGAAAAATTATTGCAATTCACATAATGTGCTAGAGGATACTTGAGGATTGCAACTGAGTAGATGAACACATAGAGGGCGTCAACCTATAAATGGTATTTGTCACAAAATCAAGTAGACGAGTGGATGGTATTTTGTTTCGATGTCACGACCCAAATGCTTTTCATGTACGGTATCACCAGAACAACCCCCCTACATCATCATCCTTATAGCTCTTAGTACCCATGGCTGCTACAACATCATCATGAGTAGCCACAACACCAGTCTCGCCTTCTCCATTGGCATGTGCAGATCGTTCAATTTCTTGCGATTCTGGGGTATGCCTCACAACAACCATGTCACCATCCTCATCCACACCTCCCCAATCCTCCATATTACTTTGTGCATCGTTATCGTGTGCATGTAACCTGACTTTCAAAGCATCTCGTAGACAAGGGAATTCATGCTCACAAAACACAACATCCCACGACACCAAGAACACTCCCGACTCTAGATCGCACATTCTCCAACCCTTTTTGCCATAAGGATAACCCAAAAAAATGCATTAAACTATGACTAGCAAATTTGTCTTCTCTATAGTCTTAATTATACACATAGCATAGGCATCCAAATACACATAAATGTCCAAGCAAGGGTGGCTTACCATCCAAGAGTTCATATGACGTTTTGCCATGCAAGACAACTGAAGGTGTTCTATTGATTAAATACCCGGCAAGAAAAAATTAGCCTAGAATTGTAAAGCATGAGCTACATTAAGTATATGCCTATGCTTGCATTCTACTTGTCCATTTTAATACGGAGTCCTTTTACATGATGTCTCATGCATAATATCATGTTCACGAAAATATTTGTTTAAGTAAACTCTGTCCACCATAGCAATAAAATTGCATAAACTCCTGAAGACCTCCTATTAATTAATATATAAATCCACACTGGTTGTGAACAATCATCAACAACAGTCAAAAAATATCTTGTACCTTAAAGAGTTGGAATTCGATAAGGTCCCCACAAATCACAATAAATAAGCTGGAATATTTCTGTTATTTTATTATCACTAATAGGAAAATTATCTCGTGATTGTTTTGCTCTAAGGTAAACATTACATGCTTTATTCCATAGACTACTATTCCTACTAGCACCAGTATTAGGAATCAGGTCTACAACCTTAGATGGTGGGTGTCCCAGCCGCTTATGCCACAGATCAAAAGAGTTGTTCACCTGTACCAATCAGCATCCTTGAAGTGAGGTCTTGCACAACACAGAATTTGTCATTGCACTGAACAACGAAATTAGATTTGTTGATCAATTGCGACGTAAAAATCAGATTGTAAGTTAAACTTGGCACATCAAGAACATTGATCAATCTCAATTTATCACTAAGGACCGTTGTTCCCTCCTTTGTCGCAGTGGTTACTTTTTCATCTGGGAACCTCACAGGACACTCCAACACATCTCGAACATCAGTTAAATATTCCAACCTTCCTATCATATGATTTGAAGCACCCGTATCGACAAGCCATTGTATGGAAGAAGGCTGACCAATCAATTTTTCATTAGCTCCCATCTTGGCAGCATTCAAGAGATTAATCAGTATTTGCCACTGCTCGCCATTAAGTCCACTAACATCAATTTTATTAATGTCAGAAACCACATCATTGGCCACCATTCTTCATCCTGAGGTTTGTGCTGCATTTCCCTTAATTTCTCCTACCCTTCCTCTTCTACCAGAAGGCACAACCTGTTGTCCTCCCTTTCCGCGTCTAGTTCCTCATCCAGTTCCACGAGGGTGATCTCAGGATAACCAAGCAATTGAAAGCAAGTAGTTGACTCATGTCCAGGATGGTTGCAATTATTGAATATCGTGTTCTTGTCTTTCTTCTCACTATGACTATAAGATCTAGACTCAGATTGTATAGCAAAGCTCATTACCTCACTATGCTCCTCCTGCACTAGAGTTGAATAAACTCTGTTCAAGCTGGGCAAAGGATCCTAGGTAAGCAAATTAGATCTCACTGTTCCATAGAGAGTCTCATCGAGTCCCATGAGAAACTGGTGCACCTTCTCCTTAGCACTCCTCTTTTCCCATATAGTTTCAAGTCTACATATACACAGCCCACACTTGCATGTTGGCATCTGTTCATAATTTTCCAAATCTTCCAACAATTTCTTCAATCTTCCATAGTAGGTAATAATAGTCAATCCCTTTTGTTTACATTTGGCAAGTTCGGAATTGTTGTATGCGTGGTCCATTGGCTACGAAGAACCGTTCTCTTATATCCTCCCAAAGATCTTATGCCACTTCCATGTGTAAAATCGTTGAACATAATGAAGGTTCAATGGTGTTCATTATCCAGGAAACTAAGAACGAATTATTAGTCCATCAATCTTTAAGATCTGGTGATTTCTCGTCTGGTTGCTTGATTGTTCCGTTTATAAAGCCAAACTTCTTTCATGCTCTCAATGCAGTTATTAAAGATCGAGCCGATTCATTATAATTTTCACCCTTTAATTGAACCTGCGTTATCAAGCTTCCAGGGTTGTCATTCCTAGTTATATCATATGGCGAAATTGTCTTTCTCGATATTGTCCCATTACTACCACCTTTGCCTTTGATTTCTTCTCCAGACATGGCAATGATAAATAGGTAATTTAGAATGATCGGTTAAGCCTGGCACTACTCTAATACCATGTTACGAAGGGAAAGATCTCTCTGTGTAGTCATGCTAAAAAACGAAATATGTATATAAGTTTTTGGACTGTAATCCTAACCCTCCCTTTAATTACATCTTTCCTTATGCTACTCCTAAAAGATACAAATCTAAATACAACTGGGTATAGATCATTACAATATTTTCCAAAATTATAATATATATAATATACATTAATATCAATTATTTTTTATGGTTATATTTATAATTGAATTATTACTTTTATATCAGTGGAATCATGTTTAAGATTTTCATTCCTTTCCATATCTATGATTTATACTTTAGATAATTTTATTCAAAGAAGAAACAAAGTTATGAACATAAAATGAAAACAAAAGGTCTTGTGACTATAATAGTAACAAGCTTGCTACTCTTTAATAGTCATATCCTTCACTAAAGTACAAGTTTTGACATTACCAAAAGAAAGTAGAAGTTTTGATGGTCAATAACGAGTTGGAATTAAGGGCATTAATACTTTTTACTAAGGCATATATATCATTTGGAAATCATTGATATGATAAAGCAAACGCACGCAAGAGGGGGGTTGAATTGTGTGTGACTTGAAAATTTTTGCAAGCTACTATCAATTTGTATAAACGATAGGAGCCTGTTAAAATTTAAAATGAGCCTATTAAAATTAAAATGAAAGGAGCCTCTTACAATTGAAAACAATAGTAATTATAACTCAAAAATTTAAAAGTTAAAGAAAGAGAAAGAATGATATAGCCAATGTATACTGGTTCGGTTTATAACCAAGCCTACGTTCAGTCTCCAAGTATCCAACTTGAGTGTTTCACTAAAAAATCCAAGTAGTAATTTGACGAGCCTCTCCAAGCTCACAAGTACATATTTTTTAAAGTTCTTCAACCTTCCATACTAGAATTGTTTAACAGGCCTCCACAAGCTCTCAATAAATGAAAGTAGGATTTGCTCAATATGAGCTTCAATGGATATTGATCTCTCTCTCTCTCTTGATAGATTGCTTTTACTTTCCAAAGCACAGAGGGTATAAAGTGTGCCTTTTCGAGAATAAATATTAATGCTACTGATGTATTTATGAAATCTGGTGTATAATCGAACGTAATAGCTCTCCCTTAAATAGGAATTCCCTTCAACTAGTCATTGGTTCAATTTTATCAAGGATTGACTAACTAAATCGTCTTTGAATTTGATAAAAATGTCTTTCTCACTTTGACAAAATCTTCAAAATTTTGGTTGTTTGGACAATCTTTTGGCTATTTCTCGAAGTCGATTATTGAATCAGGTTAATAGAAGGATCATTCGTCCTTACATAAAAGATAGTAACTTATTCATTCCAGATTTTGTGGAACCTTTTTCGATTATTTGGATAAGTTTGTTAGATTGGTTCCTGTAAAATAGGATTGTTAAATGTTCTTCATTTAAACAGATAACTAAACTATATAACCTTTTTTATATCGTTATCTTTCTAAATAAATGAGATAATCTTATTAAATAAATTTGAATTTTGAAATGTAACTAAATATTATTAATTGTTGTCATCAAAATCATTAAAATAAAAGCCTTAAGCTAACAATTTCCCCCTTTTTATGACCACAAGAAATAACTGATATATTTTCAAAAAATTCAAATAATTGTAAAAGATTTGAAAATATACATGTAATCTTTATATTTCCTTACTAACAACCATAATTAAAAGAAGCCTTTTGTTAAAATTTAGTATATGAATATCAAGTAGTTATTAGCACATATCAGGCATGTTTCAGAACATAACAACATTTCAATTGTTGGCAAAATATATCATTCCATTCCATCATTTCAACATCGTAAGCACGTTCATCAACAGATTCCAAAACATAAGAGCATTTCATGTTCATCAAAAGATAAGAACATTTCAACAGTTAGCAAAATAAGTAAAATATATCATCTCTATTACTCACCCCCTTTATCATTATCAAAAAGAAGGGAAAGAAATTAAACAAACCAAGCAGAAGAAGTATGCAATTATAAAAGAGACAATGTAGCACAAATCCGTATCAAAAAGAAAAGTCATTAATAGAAAACATTAAAAAGAGTATGTTCTTCATCGAAAATATTCCTTAAGAGAATCAATAACGGTTCGAAGAAGAATCTGGTCATTAAGTTGATCATACATTCTGGTTATCTGTCCACTCATTTGATCTTGATTGAATCGAATGTCCCTCAGCTGTTGTTGAAAGACCATATTGTTGGCATCTTGAGGAATGACAAGAGTCGGTTTCTCTATGATAAGACCCAAGACAACTGTTACCCTTGTAGTCTTCTTTTCCATCTAAACATTATCTTTCAACGTATAGCCAAATTGAAAGGGAATTGATGAATGATACTTAGCAGGTTTGTACCATTCTAAATTGTCAAAAGATACATTATAATAAGCAAATATCTTGATAAGCAGCATCCCATAAGGCAAGCATCTGGTAGTGTTCTTGTGACTGCCCTTATACAACATAAAGCACATAATCATTACTGAAGGGTTCATCTGATTATTTTTTAACATATTGTAGACAACATAAGTATCCAATAGACTGCATCATTCAACTGAACTACTTCTTGGAAAAATTGAAGTTGCAGATAGCGATGCAAGGCATCGTGGCAGTAAATCCAATCGTCTACACCAAGGTCTGCCATCTTATAAATTCTCAGTGTGAAGACAAATAAATTCCACAACTTCTCCTAAATTCATATTAGTAACATCTCATTTATGACAAGGGAAACCAGTTCTACCTATGGGAGTTATATCCAGTAAATTTCTCAAAATTTCTTCAATAATGAATATTTCATATTCACGCACTCAAGATATAATCAGCAACTTTCCATCTATAACTTCCTTTTTCGTACATGTATAAAACAAACGAACCAACTCATCATAGATAGTCTCATTCGAGCTCAAGAAATTATGTCATCCAATAGAAAGAAAGTAAGGGAAAATAGGAATATCGATGTCATCAAACAAGAAAGGATGTAGAACGTGCCCAACAACCACCTTTCATTTCTTGTAGCACATTTTATATCATGCTTTTGTTTCTATTAATTGAAACATTTTTGGAGGTGCTGAAGACTCTCCTTTCCTTTGTACAAAAATTTTATATTTCTTGGATCTTTTATCCTTGGGGATTCCTTCAAAAAGATGGATTAGTATTAGAACGTGACCAGCAACCACCTTTCATTTCTTATAGCATATTTTATATCGTGCTTCTGTTTCCATTAATTGAATCATTTTTGGAGGTACTGAAGACTCTCTTTTCTTTTGTACAGAAATTTTCTTTTTCTTGGATCTTTTATCCTTGGGGATTTCTTCAAAAAGATGGATTAGTATTAAAGCTAAGAATTCTTCATAAAAGGATGGATTAGTGACATCAAATATTATATCAACAATATATATTCGAACTATAAGTAAATCATTTTCCTTTTTCTTAATAAATAAGGTTTTATCTACCTTTTCTCTTTCAAAGTTGTTCTCAAGCAGGAAGTTACTTAACCTGTCATACCATGTTTGAGGAGCCTACTTTAGACCATACAAAGCTTTTGTTAATTTCATTACATAATCTGGATGGTCTGGGTTCTGGAAACCTGGAGGTTGCTTAATAAAGACTACTTCATTAATATATTCATTTAAAAAAGCACTTTTGCGTCCATTTGGTATAATTTGAATTTTCTATAATGTGCAAAAGCAAGTAAAATTCTGATAGATTCTATTCTAGCAACAAGAGCATAAGTCTCATCAAAATCAATATTTTTCTTTTAGTTATAGCCTTAAGCTACAAGTCTAGCTTTATTTCTTACCACCTTATCATTTTTGTCAAATTTGTTTCAAAATACCCAACGACTGACTTGTTTTTGTGGATAAGGTACCAAATTCTAAATTTGGTTCTTGTCAAACTAGTTTAGTTCATCTTTCATAGCTACAGCCCAGCTTTCGTCATCAAGTGTTTCTTCAATAATCATTAGTTTTAGTTGTGAAACAAAGGCAACATAATTGTTTTTAAAGGAGACTCTAATCCTTAGACCTTCTGAATGGTCTCTAGAATATACTAAAGTGTATCAAGACCTCTCCATTCTCTTAATGTCCTTTTGCTATGAATATTTGGTGTCTTTTGTTGCATAGGTTCCTGTTGAGGTGTACTTGTAAAGGAAGCCTCCTTTGTCCTAGCTTTAAAAGGACCCTCTTGATTTTATGAATCTAAAGGCATTATAGGTGTAGCTTGAGTTTATGTCGTATCTTTAGGGACCAAAGGATGCTCTTCATCATCTTAATCTGTAGTTGTTATTGAGGGTAGTGCTTTATCAAATACTATATGTATTGATAATTCTATCCTCTTAGTTCTTTTGTTGTAGACTACAATCTTTGTTAACAGTGTTATATCCCAGAAATATAGCTTCATCAGACCTTGCACCAAATTTGCCAAGGTTGTCTTTACCATTATTCAACACAAAACACTTACAACCAAAAGCTTGAAGTAGGTAACATTCAGTTTTCTTTGTTTCCACAGCTTATAGGGGGTCTTTTTGAGAATAAGCCTTATAAGACATCTGATCAAAATGTAACAGGCACTAAACATAACTTTTGCCCAATAACCATGAGGTAGACCATTTTCACACAACATGGTCCTGACCATATTTCTTTCAACAACTCCATTATACTGAAGAGTCCTTGGACATAAGAAATTATGAGTTACACCATTATCATCATAGAAATCTTCAAATTTTCTGTTATCAAATTCTCCTCCATGATCACTTCAAAATTGAAGTAATGCATTACCCTTTTTCAATCTCAATTTTTCTGCAAAACTTCTCAAAAAATTCAAAAGTTTCTTCCTTATTTGTTAGGAAATAAACCCATGTAAATCTATAATAATCATCTATTATAACAAAATCATAGTGTTTACTACCAAAACTTTGAGTTCTAGTAGGACCAAATAAATCCATATGTATAAGCTTAAATGGTTGGTTAGTAGATACAACATTCTTGGGTAGAAAGCTACTTCTAACTTGTTTTCCTTTTAAGCATGCTCCATAAACCTTATTATTTTCAAATTTTAAATTTGGTAATCCTCTTACTAACTCATTCTTGGACAGTTTTGATAAAATGATCATGCTAGCATGTCTAAATCTTCTATGCCAAATTAATAAGTCATTTTCTAAAGAAACAAAACATTTAACTTTTTGAGAGGACATGCCTTCCAGTTGAGTACAATATATATTTTGATTTATAGGACTAGCAAACACAATGTTTTCATATAATTATCAATTATTTTGCAATGAGATGTATAGAATGTCACTCTATATCCCCTATCACATAACTGACTTACACTTAGTAAGTTATGTTTCAAACCATCAATAAATAGAACATTATCAATAGAATTAGAGTCAGAGGCACCAATTTTACCAATTCCAATGACCTTTACCTTATTTTTGTCAGCAAAGACAACATTACCTCCATCTTTGCTTTCAATATGGTTGAAATGTGATATTTCACCTGCCATGTGTCTTGAACAGTTACTGTCAACTATCCATTGATTTTCTCTTGTCATTGTTCTGAAGCATATCTGCATATTGTATTTTCTCAATTTAGGTACCCAAATTTTTCTGGTTCCTTTTAAGTTGGTAGTCTGACCTTTTGGATCTCCAAAGATATTTTTTAGATAACTTCTTCATTCTAAAAATTTTACAAGAATGATTAATATATCCATGTTTTCCATAGTAAAAACACAAAATAGATGAATAAGAGTTACTATCATTTTTGTCATGCAACAGGTTACTGCCTTTTCGATTATGGCTATTGCTATTTTTAAGAAAAAAATTCTTGTACAGCTTAAGATTATTATCTTCATCATATCCTATTCCTGCCTTATCAAAGACACCTTTACCACTACCAAGTAATGCATCAAGATTATTCTTTCTATCAACAAAATTAGCTAGATCCTTTTATAAAGATATGATTTTTTTCGACAAACTTCTCTTTTTCAAAACAACTTTTTCTTCTAATTGCTTTACTTTTTCATAATCATTCTCAAACAAGGCATTTTCTAATTGAGTCATTTTTTCCAAAAATTCTTTTTCAGATACCTTTTGCTCATAATCATTTTCAATCTTAGCAAGAGACATATTCTTAGACAATAGATTCTTATTCACTGATTCTAGTGATTTAATTTTATTCTTCAAAGATGCATCATTGTTTTTAGACTTCTCAACCTCTTTGAAATACCGCACAGTTAATTTCTTATACTGAGCATACAGTTCATGATATACATCTCGTAATTCATCAAATTCAATCTCAGTGTCAGAACTATATACCTCATCTTCTCTTGAATCATCCATAAAACAAACATTGCTTACTTATTCACACTCTTCTTCATCAAAGTTTTCAAAATCTTCTACCATTCTGCAGTAATAGCTTGCTTTTTGGGTCTTTTGTTTTCAATTTTGCCCTTTTGAAGAAGAAGAGGACATTATGGTCTAGCGTGTCTAGGCTTCTTGTAGTGATATCATATAATTTGAGTATTCTATATATTGCTATTGTTGCAGTTGCCTTTTGACAGGAACCTACTATTTCCAATTTTCTTATTTCCTTCTCTTTTCTACATCATCTTCTTTTTGTAAAAATGTTCATTTTTTCTAACCATAAAATTGAATTCATCATCTCTATCTATCTGCTATTCAGTGTAGCTTTCATCACCATTTAATGGAGTTGATTCATAAGCAACTTTCAGAGTCATTCCTCTTTTGTAGGAGGATCCTTCATCTCGTCTAAGCTCTGTCTCATGGATCATCAAGTTTCCTCTTCGCCAATCAAGTGAAATAGTCTCTAGATCCTTTGCAGTTTCTAGAGCTATCACTTTGGGTCTCCATTCCTTTGGCAGTAATCTTAGGATCTTTATTATGAGCTCATTATTGGGATACATTTTTACCAAGTTTTTCAAGGCTATGATGATGTTGTTGAATCTTCCAAAGAATTTCTCTACGGTCACTCTTGTTTCATGCCAATAGTTTCGTATTGATGCACTAAAAGACTTATCATATGTTTGTTTACCTTATTTGTTCCTTCAAAAATAACTTGAAGTTTGTCCCACATTTTTTTTGCTATAGAACAATATGATATCTTTTCATATTCTTCTAGAGAGAGTGCACAAATCAGATGATGTCTTACTTTAGCATTCAGTCATGCATTTCTTCTGTTAACATCAGTCAATAATTCTACATCATCAGTAGCACCTATTTTGATAGCTTACCAGACTTCAATATCTATAGATTGGAGATACATTGTCATTCTTTCCTTCCAATATCAATAGTTATTTCCATTAAAATAAGGAGGCTTTGTGACAAATTATCCTTCAAGACTTCTCAAGTTGTTTGCCATAATCTATTACATGCTGTAAAACACAATAAATGTGAAACCAAGGCTCTGATACCAAATGATAAAACAAACACAGGTAAGAGGGAGGTGAATTGTTTGTGACTTGAAAAGTTTTGCAAGTTACTAAAAATTCATATAAACAATAGGAGACAATTAAAATTAAAATGAAATAAGCCTCTAGCAAATTGAAAACAATAGTAACTATAACTGGAATTTTAAAAGTTAAAGAAAGAGAAAAAATGGCACAACCAATTTATAATGGTTTGATTTATAATCAAGCCTACGTCCAGTCCCCAAGTATTTAACTTGAGTGTTTCACTAAAAAATCCGAGTAGTAATTTGACGAGCCTTTCTAAGCTCACAAATACATATTTTTTAAAGTTCTTCAATCTTCCACACTAATAGTATGTAACAAGTCTCTACAAGCTCTCAACAAATGAAACTAGGATTTGCTCAATATAAGCTTCAACGAATATTGATCTCTCTCTCTCTATATATAGAGTGTTTTTACTTTCCAAATCACAGAGAGTATAAAGTGTGACTTTTTGAGAATAAGTATTAATGCTACTGATGTATTTCTAAAATCTGGTGTATAATCGAATACAGTAACTCTCCTTTAAATAGGAATTTTCTTCAACTAGTCATTGTTTTAATTTTATCATGGACTAACTGACTAGATCGACTTTGAATTTGTTAAAACATCTTCCTCACTATCTTTGACAGGATCTTCAAAATTTTGGTTGTTTGTGTTAAAATGCCTAAATGTGCTTTGGGCATAGGGCATGGGCTACGAGACCCATATGGGCTACACAAGACCAACACAATAAATTTATTTTTTCAGTTTCCTTTATTTGTTCATTTCCTTTTGTACAGTATTCTAGACTTTTGCTAGCTGTCTTAGTTGTCCTTTGTCCGTTACAAATCTTCTAGAATGTAGACCCCTTAGCTAATAGCATTTCTTAGTTTTTCAATATAAGAAACCCCCCTCTGTACACACCGAAAACATGACAAATAAAATATTTCTTCATCATCCTTTACATTGTTTTAATGGTATCAGAGCTTTAGGTCTGATCCAAACTAACCTACCCAACAATTTCCAATATGGCTGATGATATTGAAGCCAGCAACCCTACACAAAACTCTGACCTAGAGACATACTCTATCACAAATACAGAAAATCCTGGAGCTATTCTAGTCACTACTCCTTTTAATGGCAATAACTACCTGACCTGGAGCAAGTCCATGATGATAGCCCTATATGCCAAAGATAAGCTCTCCTTCATCGATGGAACATGCACACAACCCACAGAAGACAGAGCCTTCCTTGCCAGATGGAAACGAGCACACTCGATGGTGAAATCGTGGATCCTCAACTCTATGATCAAGGAAATAAATGATGCTTTCCTGTCATTCTCCACAACCAAAGAACTCTGGGAAGAACTGAGAGAGAGGTTCGGTGAGGCCAATGGGCCATTGCTGTACCAAATAGAAAGAGAAATCAGTTCCTTTAAACAAGGTAACCTCACCATTTCTACATATTACACAAAACTGAAGAAACTTTGGGATGATTTAGCTAGCCTAAGTCTTATACCTACATGCACCTGTAATGCAGCCAAAGTTATTACAATCAAGGAAAACACATATAGACTGGTGCAATTTTTGATGGGATTAAATGAGGACTATGAACATGTTGTTAATCAAGTCATGCTAATGGAACCATTACTTATGGTTAATAGAGTTTTTGCAATGATGCAAACCGTGGAGAGGCAAAAGGTAGTAAATGCCAATCGTGACAGTAACCTAAATGTAGCTATGATGGCAAGACAGACTAACTTCAATGTTAAGAAAGGTGGCAAAAACAACAAAAAGCCATTCATCAGGAAAGAAGACAAGTATTGTGAAAAGTGTGAGAAGACAGGACATGCCATCGAGAGCTGCTTCAAGATACACGACTTGCCTAACCAGTACAAAGAACTAACTGACCAGAAGAGCAAAACAAATCTAGCTGCAGTCACTGACACTCCTGCAGACATGCAACAAGAACTAAGTGAGCAAAATGAAAGAAATGGACAGATCCCACAAGGATTAGCCACCTTCATTCAACAGGAGATATCCAAAGCTATTAAAGGAAAGGCTACGGGTGAGGTAAAGTTTGGTGGGCTTGTAAATTTTGCAAGTAATAGCACGAATCACAATAATGGTTATAATGCAGAAAAGGAATGCATGTGGTTGATTGATTTAGGTGCATCATCACATACGATCACGGATCTTGGTTTCTGTCGTGGATATGAAATAAACAAATCGTATGAACCAGTAACACTCCCAGATGGCACAGAACAGCAAGTGAAACACGTTTGTCAAGCAACTATTGGAAACAAAATTACCCTTGATGAAATCCTACATATTCCTAAATTTTTCAAGAACCTACTTTTTGTGGACAAACTTACAACACAAAATGACATTGTTGCTATCTTCGTATCTAATGACTTATTTTTGCAGGACCTACAGACTAAAGATGTTATAGCGATTATCAAGGCCAGAAGTGGGTTGTATAAGCTAACAAAGGATAACCTATTACCCTCAGGGACCATGAGAGGTCCTTACCTAGATTTCTATCAAACCAAAATGTTGTTTTTAGTGCTTCTGTTTCTGTTAATACCTGTTATAGTAGACTAGGACATGTTTCTAAGGAAAAGATGCAGAATATCAATAAAGTCAAAGTTTTCAAATCCAATTTATCCAATTGTCAAATCTGTCCTATAGCAAAATAGAATAGAAAATCCTTCCCTAAACATAAAATACAAACCACTAAACCTTTCGAAGACCTACACATGGATCTATAGAGGCCTTACCGGGTACCTACCCTAGATGGTTCTCAATTTTTCCTAACCATCGTAGATGACTACTCTAGAGCTACCTAGACCTTCCTACTCAAGAGCTACCTAGACCTTCCTACTCAAGCATAAAGACAGAACCCAATGCACTATAACCCAATTCATCAAAACCATAGAGAAACAATATGATGCAAATGTACTCAGAGTTCAAATAGACAATGGGAGAGAGTTTATAAATCATGAATACAGAAAGTTCTTCATATAGATGGGAATAATACATCAGAAAAGCTGTCCATACACTCCACAACAGAATGGAGTAGTAGAGATCAAACACAAACACTTGTTACAAATAACAAGAGCCCTACTATTTACAGCAAACTTACCGAAACAATACTGGGGAGAAGCCCTTCTCACTGCCACATACCTCCTAAACAGAATCCCCACCAAAGTCCTGTAATAGCAAACCCCATATGAGAAGTTACACTAAAGAAAACCAGCATATGAACATTTGAGAGTTTTCAGATGTCTATGATTTGCCCTAGATAAAGCACCTAATAAGACAAAGTTAGATCCTAGATCTCTTAAGTGTGTTTTCCTAGGATATATGCCAGATTACAAAGCCTACCAAGTTATGGATATTGACATAAAAACCATTTTTAGCTCAAAAGATGTCACCTTCCATGAAAACACCTTTCCCTTCGCAAATACAACAATAAATCCCGAACATAGACCATTACCCCTATTTCTTTAAATTTTTCCTAGGGGTTGAGATAGCGAGATCAGAATCAGGAATGGTCCTCAGTTAGGGAAAGTATGTGAGAGATATCTTACAAGAAACTAATCTCCTTAATTGCAAGCCATGCATAACACCCATAATCCCAAGTAGAAGACTTACCATTGATGAAGGTGAGCCACTCAAAGACCCGGAAGGTTACAAGAGGATCGTCGGTAGACTGCAATATTTGAGCTTCACACGACTAGATCTCACCTACATCACACAGCAACTAAGTCAGTTCATGAAAACACCAAGACAATCACACTGGGAGGCTATAAAATATGTCCTCAAATACCTTAAAGGAACGCAAAATCAAGGTTTATTCTACGCAGCAGATTCGAATCTACAACTTACCGCATACTCTGATTTAGACTGGGCTAGCTGCGTGTTCAGTTGACGATCCTTAACAGGATTTTGCATGTTCCTTGGTAAATCACCCATCTCATGGAAGACAAAAAAAAAACAACAGTTAGTAGATCTTCTACGGAAGTAGAATACTGAAGCCTAGCTTCGACTACGTGTGAGCTAAAGTGGATCGTTCAACTTTTGAGATATTTTCAAATAACAAACCGCAAAACCATACCTCTATTTTGTGATAGCTAGGCAACGATGCACATCTCCTAGAACCCCGTCTTCCACAAAAGAATGAAACATCTTGAGATCGATCTTCGCTTGGTGCGCGATGCGACGAACTTAGGGTTCGTAACCCTTAAACACATCTGAAGCCAACACCAACCCACTGACTTGTTTACCAAACCACTTACCGCACGCGTGTTCAATATCCTACTCGTCAAGTTTAGATCTGTCGACTTCTCCGGAGCTCTGAATTGAAGGGGATGTTAAAATGCCTGTATGTGCTTTAAGCATGGGGCATGGGCTACGAGACCCGTATGGGCTACACAAGACCAACACAATAAATTTATTTGTTCAGTTTCCTTTATTTGTTCATTTCCTTTTGTACAGTATTCTAGACTTTTGCTAGCTGTCTTTGTTGTCCTTTATTCGTTACAAATCTCCTAGAATGTAGACCCCTTAGCCAATAGCATTTCTTAGTTTTTCAGTATAAGAAACCCTCGTCTGTACACACCAAAAACATGAGAAATAAAATATTTCTTCATCATCCTTTACATTGTTTTTAGTTTGGATAATCTTTTGACTATTTCTCAAAGTCAACTATTAAATCAGGTTAATAGAAGGATCCTTCGTTTGTACAAAAAAGATAACAATTTATTCATTCCAGATTTTGTAAAACCGTTTTGATTATTTGGGTAAGTTTGTTAGATTGGTTCTTGTAAAATAAAAATTGTTAGATATTTTTTATTTAAACAGATAACCAAATTATATATCTTTTTATATCATCTTCTTTTTAAATAAATGAAATAATCTAATTTATTAAATTTAAATTTTGAAATGTAACTAAATATTATTAATTGTTACTGTCAAAATCATTAAAATAAAAGCTTGAGCTACCATGTTACTAAGAACCTGTTTGGTTGGGCTTATATCAGTAGGCTTTTGTCAATAGAGCTTTTGTCAGTAGAGCTTTTCTGAGAAGAGCTTTTTAAAAAAATCAGTTGACTGTTTGGTTGTCAATTAAAAAAAAGCTTTTTAAAAAGAGCTTCATACAGTAGACTGTTTGGCAACATAAAAATAAAAAGCACTTTTATTAATTTAAGTATATTTTATTTTATAATAAAATTATTTATGCATATAAATAATATTTAAAGTATACTAAACAATATGCAAAGTACAATATATTATATTTACGGTTACCTATTTCTTGGATAACCATCTTGTAGGAAATTTTAGATACCATCTTGTAGGAAATTATTTAAAGAGATGTCTCATTTTCTTGTAGGAAATAAATTTAATATGAAAAATAAATATTAAAACATTTTAAAAAGTTAAATAATATTATAATCCCAAAATAAATATCCAAGCTGAGTAAATAGTTAAATACATAATAAACTATGCATTTTATCGTAATACAAGAAGATTTGCAATATATTCCCTCGCATCATTCATCTCGTTATGTTGTTGTACAATGAAAAAGTACCTTTTTAGTAGAGCATAGGGATAAAAGGGACTAAAAAATAAATTCATTAATGGATTTGAAAAATCTACCTAAAAAGTGTTTTTTTGAAAAGCTTCAAATTTAAGCTTTTGAAAAAGTTGTGTTTTAACTTTTAAAAAGCTATTTCTACTTCAAAAGTGCTTTTGAAGTTTACAGCCAAATATCCTTTTTTTCTTAAAATAGTTTTTGCGATGGAAAAAAAATATTTTCTTACCTACCAAAAGCTCAACCAATCAGGTGCTTAGTTGCTTCCTCTTTATTGGTTTGTTTCTTCAATATTGCTTATTGTCCAAAAAAAAACCTAAGCTAAACTAATTAGAAGGTAAGTACTACGCAATAAATGTGAAGGATACGGTCTAAATAATTGAACTATTACTTACACTTAATTATTTACTCGCTAATCATATCCTTAAAAAACACAAATTTATGGTAGGGATGGCAATGGGCCGACCCATGGGCCTACTCCCACCAATTTTTTTAAAATTAAAAATATACAATAATTTATTTTTTAATTATATTAGGATCTGGGTTGCCCAGATCCAAGTTTATCCGAGGCTCAACTCTTTTAAATAAAACGATGTTGTTTTACTTAGAGTAATTGGATCTCAAATTCGTCTGGGCTTAGGTCTAACTCATGGATCGACCCATTGAAAACAACTAAATTTAGGCCTATGGGCCAAAAATTGCCACCCATAATTGATGTTATGAATATTACTCCTATGAAACTTGTATTTTCATGTTGAAAGTTAAAGAAAAATATCAATCAACAAATTAAAAAATG
>JAOTJB010000002.1:25186859-25201520 GCA_027123815.1 Erythroxylum minutifolium
CACTGAAGAGACTATAGCAGATCCTCTTAGTAAGCTATTGTCTCAAAAGAGACATGATCAACATATAGATGGATATGGTATTAGATTCATAAGGGATTGGCTTTAGTGCAAGTGGGAGATTGTTAGTTTATGCCCTTGTAGCGAATCAATTAGATGTAAATTAATTTATAACATTATTTTGAATTAATGAAAAGACCTTATTTATCTTTACGTATTAATTTAATTAATATTTTATGTTTTAATACTAAAGGTAAAATCCTTCAAATAATTAATGTGTATTGAAATTATGATGAGATCATAATTATGATATTCAATTTACACTTATGTATTATTCCTAAATGTTCTTAGTTGTAGTTTCATCAAGACGGGATATTGTTGAAACAGTAAAACTAGCACACGTTATGTTTCTTTCTTATGAAGAAAGTAATTAATCTCATAAATTAAAGTATAGAGATACTTAAACTAATGTGTGGGTGATTATTAGAGAATAAGTCACTAAACTGACCAGATTATGAGAATTCCTAATGGAATATTACTTATGTGTCTACAGATTATCTCATAATGATGGTTGTATAATTGATCCTCATATTTGAGATTACTAAGGTGTCTCGTGTTGGAATTACTATGTTTTGATACTGCTTATGAATCATTATAGGATAATTCAGTCGGTAGTAATTGAATACAATATGAAACATATGCAGATAGTTGAGTAAGTCAATATAGAATTTGACACTGTAAAGTAATTGAAGAGAGTAAGTAATGATTTATGGGATTCTTTAGCTAGAGTGAATTGACATATGAAAAGGTATTTTCAAATTTCAATTATAAATTAATTACTAATTAGTAAGAACAAACATAATTGGATGATATGAGTAGACAATGTATCTATACTCTGTCCAATTAGAATATTGAATGAAGAAAATATTAAATTATACATCATAGCCATGCATGGACATGTTAAGTCAATCACTTTGACATTCCTGATATTTGGGTAATCATGACATGTTGTTAGACGTCAATCATAATTTATGATTATGAATTGTTTAATTGAAGAATTAAAGATAAATTAAAAGAAGTTTTAATTTATCTAATTCTAATTGAGAATTAGAATTGTAATTTATAATCATTACCATTTTATTAGGAATCTAATGGGTCACACATCGAAGTGCAATTTGTGAAAGAAAAATCAATTTAATTAAGTTAGACTCAATTATAAAGTTTGAGAAACTTTGGGATCAAATATGAGATATTTGATTTTATTAAAATTAAATTAATTATAAGAATTGGATTTTAATTATAATTAAAGAAATTTAATTTTAATTAAAGACCCTTATGATTTTTTTATTTTAAAAGAAAAGAACATTTTTAGAATCTAGCACTTTGTCTTCTTCCTTTCAAATCAGTATTGAGAATTGCTTTATGGATACCATCAGAGGCTAAACATTTGAACAGCTCGTGATTGATTAATTGAAAAAGTTTTGAAGATTTTTCAACAAGAAGACGAACAACGTACGATTTCTAATTCGTTTTCATTTTATTCAAGTTTATTTGATTATTGGGATCTACTCAAAACACGTAAAAGGTTTTGTTTTTTGCTAAGTCTATGATTTGATTTCGGTTGGATTCTATCAATTTTCACCTATAAAATTTTATATTTCACATCTTGGAGATCTAAAATTAGGGATGGCAATTTCGACCTGGTCTAGGTTTGGTGGGCTATGACGGGCCACGGGCGGATCATGGTCCACCCAGGCATGACCACAAGCCGACCATGGCTGGCTCAATCTGGCCCGCGGCCTGGCCATTTTGTCCAAAACGGTATCGTTTTGTCCAAAATGACGCTGTTTTGTATTTTTTTAATTAAAAATTATAGACGAGCCCGACGGCCCATCCCAGCCTGCCGTGATTAAGGCCAGATCGAGGACGATCTAGACCCGACCCATCCATTAACATCCTTATCTTAAATCTCTTAAGAGCATAGCCAGAGCCCAAAGAGTTATAATTATAAGGAGGTTAAGATGGAAAGTAACTTTTTTGATAAAGGTTAGCAGCGTGTCAAACTTTAATAGCAACGTCGTAGTGGGAATAGGAAAGACGAGAAAGAAGTCGTAGATATTCTCGGATATTTTTAAAATTTTTATTGTAAAGTTTTTTAATTGTCACGTGAACTAAAATGATGCTTTAATTAGTAAAATTTAATATAAATCTAACAAAATTATAGTTTATGTTCAATTATAGGTCATGTGAAGTAAACTGACACTTCAATTACTAAAATTTAATATAACTCTTAACAAAGTTATGATTTATATTCAGTTGTATGTCATGTAAACTAAAGTAATACTCCAATAAATAAAAATTGATATAACTGTAATAAAATTAGGGTTTAGGGTGTGTTAATTTTATTTTAATAACACTCTATAGATAATAACACATATTGAAATCTCCTATATCTTAATAGATAAAGATTATCTAAAATATATATCCCTAGTTTGAGATTGATAAATATCACCTAACCTCTATTTTAGAAGTTCGGATCCTCTGTCCACTTCTACTCTGTCTAACTTTGTCAAGGATAAAAAACGTTATCGTTCTATTTATAAAAATTCACAATTCTGTTAGTCTTCCAATCTTAATGGCTTATAAGTCAAGATGTGGGTAAGATTTAAATAATTATTTTCTTTTGCTTCCAACATGACTTAATACAATAATAATAATAAAATTAATCAAATTTTAAATTTAATTTAATATTTTCTATAATTTATAAATTAATTAAATAATTTTGATAAATTAATCAAATTTTAATATTAAATTATTAAAATTGATTAATTTATCAAAATTAGAAGACTAACAAAATTGTGAATTTTTGTAAGTAAAACGATAATGTTTTTTATCCTTGATAGAATTAGACGGAATAAAAGTAGATAGAGGATCCGGAAGAATGTAGGTGATACATTTTCTTCTTATTGAAGACCCGGATACGTAGATTTTAGCAACTTCTCGTTTCAATAACTGATTTCTACCATCCAAGAGTGAAACTGCTTTATGGTTTTTTTTTTTTAACTTGTCTTTTCTCTTTTTGGATTTCAAGTCTGAGTGGATTTTTGGAGGGTATGGGATTGTTATGGGACTCAAGACTGTCTAGGTTATATTGACAGCGAGTTGAGCTGATATTTTATTAAGCTAGTCAAGCGTATAAAAGGTATGTATGTTAGCATCTGTTCTCTTAGTAAAACCACGATCACTAATAAAAAAAGGACGCACTAACATTACATTTTAGACATAAATTGAGCACAGATATGAGTTGTAATTTAACTATTTAGGACCACAACAACTTTAGTGTTTGTTTTTAATTGAACAAAACACTTCGAGACCTTGACTAACATCACCAGCTTTGCTAAAATGTTCTTGTTTAAGATCCATAAACTTGGAAGCTCATTCAACGTAGTTTGGGAGATCTGGATTTACATGACTGTAACACGAGGGAGTGCTTCTCGTCGGTTCTATGTTTTACTCCTTTTGCTCATTTGAGCTCGAAAACCTTGTAACAGAGTTCCTCTTGAAGCTTTTTCATTGTGACTAGGTTATGGTCGTTTGGTGTTGACGACAGGTTTCACATGCCCTGAACAGAAACATTCTTTTCTCCTCGGTACACTTATCTTCTTCTACTACGTTAAATTGCAGCTCCTGTATTTCCTCAAGACAGACATTTAAGTTGCAAAACTGTAAAGGAATACCTACCTTTTCTTGGTACGAGGTTCTAACAGCTTTTGAGATGGACCTGCCTGTCTTTGAAGGACACATCACTTCTGGGGTATGTATAGTTTCAACCTGAGACCGATTCTTCAACTCCAGTGGCACCAAGCGAAGAGGTTCAAAAATAAAAGGCACAACATCGATGTTATGCTCAGGCTCCGCATATCGGCAACCTATGAACCAGAGTTTAAGGCAATAATCCCTTGATATTTCATTTATCAATTTTAATTTCAAGTCAGTGGAAATGGACTTTGTGCAAAGTTTCTCCTTTATCTGAAACGTGAATGTAAGAGTCGTAAGAAGTCATGTCCTACTGATTAAAAATTTAAAAGAGCTAGAGAAGGCAAAAATCTCAAAAGGAAATTTCCAACCCGACTACCTCATTGTTAACTAGGTTTCCAGAAAGTAGGCCAGCAGCTATGCCTGTGAATTTATGACCGTAATAATCACCAAACAGCTTCTTGATCATTTGCAGTTCGGGCAGATCTCCACACCTGGAACTAGCAAATATTAAAGTTGAGACTGCTTCATTAACGTCTCGAGTACAGTCCCTGTCACGGGGACGAAAAGAAGACTATCAAGTGATATGAACATCATCCAGTGGAACAATAGGATCAGAGCCACAGGAGTTTAACTACTACTCCATCAAATACAACGTAATTGTTCATATATGTTATTTGAATGTGACAATGTACTTGTGTTTACGAATGTAGGAGAACTGGATGATGATAAGTTCACAGAAGTGGTCCAACAGATCATATGCATCGAGCAAGCTCTGGTCCTTAAACAACTGTTCAATCTGCTTAGAAATTGAACAAATGTTAGCACAGCACGATACAAAATATGTGACAAGAAGTCTACTACATCTAGTTACAGCATGAAGAACGAGTGAAGGTACCCGGCCAAGAGCACTGTCGTTTTGTCCCTTCTTGAGAAGTTGAGCAATGTCATTTCGTGATTGTCTTACCATTGAGTATCTCTTGCTCTTAAGCAGTTTGAGGCGGGACCGGAGAAGCTTGACAAGTTTCTTGCTGCAAAGTTTATGAAGATTCTTAAGCATTGACGGCCTTGTTCAAATTTATCAACAATGTAGTTGACAGGCAAGACATACCATTTGGAAGCCTTTCTCCATCCAAGTAGAGAACTGAACATGGTTGGACTTGTAAAATGGGACAGAGAGGATTCTGCGTACTCCAAATTCCAGTAACAATAAGTAAATTTATGCAATACACGGAGGTGAGCAACTTACCTTTAGACGATTCAAAAAAGGAGGTGGCGGGTTTTTCTTATTTCAACTTCCACAAAGAAACTGCTCCACTTATTCCTCAATTTCATGGGTCAAGCAGTTACAAACAATGACGAGACGACTACTGAATGAAGGGTAATAATTAAGCTTGTGGATCACAAGCTCAAGAAGATTGTGATGCAACATCAGATCAAGCTTATGCACGTTGAAACTCAATGCTATATATACAGAGAAAAAGTAAACGGGCTAGTTGAAGCAATTGACATTTTTGCTGGATTGGGCTTGTTCCTATCCTCAACAATTAGTGTATTGTTCTTTCTTTATAAGCACACCACTTATGGCGCGGCGATATTATCCATAAGCATGCATTTGTTGCTTAAGACGCAGGGCCTGCATGTTAAAAATTATCACTTTCTTAGGGATGGTTAAGTTCCACTCCTTTTTTTATTTTATTTTTAAATTTTAAATTTTGCTACCTTCTTTCGAACAAAACAAAAACATATTTAATTGTTAATGTTATATTTTTATTATTTAAGATAATTATATATTAGAAAAAACTTAAAGAAAATTATTTTTAATTAATTAATTTTATTTTAATTTATTATATAATATTTATTAATAAATTATCAATAAAAATTATTTTATTTTAATAAAATAAATAATTTATAAATTAAAATTTATTTTAAATGTATTTAGATTATTAAATCTAAATTTATTTGGAATTTATATATTATAAAGATATTTTAAATTTATTAATAATTAATATTTTAATTTATTTATTTGATAATAAATCAGAATAAAGAAACCAAAAAAAAAAGCTCTTTCTTGTGGTTTTTATATAAAAATCAAAAACAGAAATGAAAACTCTAAAATAAAATTTTACTAAATTTGAAAGTAAAAATAAATAACCCTTAAAGTTGAACCTGAATTGTTTTCGCTTCATTTAAATCAAACCAAACATTGACTTAAGATGTTGCTTGACGTAATTTTTAGAGAAAGGGATAATGTAGGATCAAATTTCTTCGTCACACACGTTTTCCTTGAATATTCTAGATTTCAATCTTTGACATTTCAAAACATAGGCACGTGGATTTGACAAGTCTTTCATCTTCATATTTTCACATACACAATAAGAATAATAGAGTTCCGCTCAACTTTATATCGTATACGAAGTGGAACTTCTAACGTCCTATCTTTCTTATAAAAATCAAATTTATTAGTCACTTACCCAAGAATTTCATCGCCCTGATGGATCCTGGAAGCTACTGCTCGACAATAAATTAACCTGTCAAGTGGATGAACCTTCCTGGTCGTGGGGATGAGAGATGGATTCAAGATTAAGATTTCAGTAAAGTTTTTATCTTTTTCTCCGTTGTTATCACTATAAAACTTGAGTAAATCCTGAAATTAGATTGCGTCATTGACCAAAACAAGCTCTCCGATCCCCTTTTCAACACTTTCCAGCTAATAACAATAGAACTAGGTTGGCAAATGATGTCTTGGTCAGGATGGCCCTTCTCTGCTGGACAACAAAAGAACAAGAATATCTATCCTAAAGCTGTGAGATTATAAAGATCTCAAAAATTTGAACACTACCAACAGGATGTGTTTCAATTTGAGACTTAACTCGTTTAGATTCAATCATAAGTTGATGACAGCCGCTTAGTCTATAATTAGCTTATATATACTTCCATAGCCAAGAATAATTAAACAGATTATATCAACAAAATATTAGAGCAAGTTGTCTTAATTATATCCTTGTTAAACTCTAGTGGAGTTGATCGAGACTGAATCCCGAAAAGAAGGTTTACGCTTGAAAAGAATTGGGCAGCACGTGCCAAAGCTACTGAACCCAAGGTCAACCACGCATTGTTTATACAGAAACGAAGCCGTATTCCAAGGACCTTAAATGCATATGACATGCATTCCCATGTCTAACTTAAATTTCTTTATATTTATATGTAGAAATTTGAATTGTTAACTCTTTCAATAGCATTACAATACTGTTGGCATAATGATATAAAACGAAAATGAGAAAGATGGTGAAATCCGGAACAGATATTATATTCCAGTTAATTAATTATTACTATATATCATTAAATCTCATCTACTTATTTATATAAAATTTACATAAATATTTAGCTAAAAATATATGGTACAAAATTTTCTTGCACGAAAATTAGTTTTTAATCAAGCCTTGGATGAGCATAACAGCTAGTTTTCAAAGTTTCACAATCCTTTCGTCCTCGCACCGCCGAATAAGCAAACTCGCTTGGTGTGAAATGATAAACTTGAAAGCCCGGCCCATTGCGCGTCAACATTAAGATTTTTGTCACTTGCGGAGTTGAATCCCCAAAGAAGATTTGAACATCTAATTATAAACTTTCAACCATTGTTAATTAGTCACGCAAGAGCTGCCTGTTTGACAAGTAAATTAGTGAAGGCTGACGAACATGTGTGCATATTCCATAAGTTTATTGCAAACTTGGATCTCTTTTTAGCCATGTGGTGTGAGTCGTTGTTAATTGTCAACTAGGAAATTTTTTTAATTGAAACATTTCATTATAAAACCACACAAATCCTAGAACCTCAACTCCTCCTAATCCCGACCAAGTATGGCTTTGCCCTCTCCTCCTACCACCACCTCCACTGCTTACGCTTCCTTTTGCCGCCCCTCACTCCCAAAAACATCACAAGATCATGTCATCAAGAGGATTAAACTAAGACCTCACTATATCCCTAGAGTTTTATGCAAAGCCACAGATAATGATGATAACGGTGTTCATCACCAAAATGCTACAACAAGAAGAGATATGCTGCTTGGTTTGGGAGGACTCTACAGTGCAACGAGTATCGGCGATCCCTTTGCATTTGCTAAGCCAATCTCAGCCCCAGACCTAACCAAATGTGGCAAGGCAGACTTGCCAGCCGGTGCAAAACCAACCAACTGCTGTCCTCCACCATCAACTAAGATCCTGGATTTCCAGCTTCCTCCTTCAAACTCTCCATTGAGAATCAGACCCGCAGCTCATTTAGTTGATGATGCTTACATTTCTAAATTTTCCAAGGCCATGGACCTCATGAAGGCCCTTCCTGATAGTGACCCACGTAGCTTCAAGCAACAAGCCAATGTTCATTGTGCTTATTGTGATGGTGCGTATCACCAAGTAGGGTTCTCAGACTTAGATATTCAAGTTCACAACTCATGGCTCTTCTTTCCCTTCCATAGATATTATCTTTACTTCTTTGAGAAGATCTTGGGCAAACTGATTGATGATCCGACTTTTGCTATGCCCTTTTGGAATTGGGACTCGCCTAATGGCATGCAATTGCCAGCCATATATGCCAACCCTTCTTCCCCACTGTATGACCAGCTCCGCAGCAAGAATCATCAACCACCAACATTGCTTGATCTCGATTACAATGGCAGAGACACCCCAACTTCGAACCAGGATCAATTGTCTAGCAATCTTACAATCATGTATAGGCAGATGGTGTCTAACGGCAAGAGTGCTAGACTTTTTCATGGAAGTCCCTACCGTGCAGGTGATGAAGCAGACCCTGGAGCCGGTTCAATCGAAAACATCCCACACGGTCCAATCCACTTATGGACAGGCGACAACACCCAACCTAATCTTGAAAACATGGGCAATTTCTACTCAGCTGCGAGAGATCCAGTTTTCTTCGCTCACCATTCCAATGTTGATCGGATGTGGGTCGTATGGAAGTCACTGGGTGGCAAACGAACTGATTTCACTGACCCTGATTGGCTTGACGCGACTTTTCTCTTCTATGACGAGAACGCTAACCCTGTTCGTGTCAAAGTTAGAGACTGTCTCGACAATAAAAACCTCGGATATGATTATCAAGATGTCGACATTCCTTGGCTACAATCCAAGCCGACCCCAAGAAGGACACTCAAGAAACTTGCAAAGGCTCTTCACATCCACAATGTTGCACTGGCAGCTGAAAAATCAAAGACTGCTCTGACACCAATCAGATCATTTCCTTTGGTCCTCGACAAGGTGATAAGTACTATGGTTGCGAGGCCAAAGAAAGGAAGAAGTAAGAAGGAGAAGGAAGATGAAGAGGAGGTCTTAGTGATAGAAGGGATCGAGCTCGAGAGAGATACAATAGTGAAGTTTGATGTGTACATCAACGACGAGGATGATGCACCAAGTACTCCGGACAAGACCGAGTTTGCAGGGAGCTTTGTGAGTGTTCCTCACAAACATAAGCATAAGAAGAAAATGAACACATGCTTGAGACTTGGGATTACTGACTTGTTGGAGGATTTGGATGCTGAAGATGATGATAGTGTGATTGTGACTTTGGTGCCTAGGTATGGTCAGGGTCATGTTACCATTGGTGGCCTCAAAATTGAGCTCGATCAAGATTGATCATGAGCTTCAGGACCCTTATCAAACCAGTTTTATCATTTCTTATAGCTTCGCTTCTGCCGTTTAAGCGTCTGTTTTCTATATCATCATTTTATGAATAAAGAGAAATTATTGTGGGAATTTCAATTTACGAGAAACTCATTTCTCGACCTAATCAATTTAATGGAAAAATCTTCCTTTAATTTAGTCCACCGTATGGATTTTTAATCAATGGAAATAAGGTTAAATTTAGAATAATAAATATAATAATATACTTTATACTAAAATTTTAAAATCAAATAAGTACTGTTTTGAAAAGTTAATATTAAGTCTTTTATGTTTTACATATTTATATTCGACTAGATTATGAAATTCATAACGTGAGTGAATATGATATAAGGGGGAAAAAAAGCACCAAAGCAATGAATGTATAATGAAAAATAATTAATTAATTCAGCAATAGCTGAAATATAATTAGCTGGAAAAAACACTAAGAAAACCAATTGCAAGCAATGGATTCAACAAGACTTGTTTCTTGCATTAATCAAAAGCATACAAACTTCACAAAACCAAATAATCTGCCAAATAGGGTTAGAACTAAAATTTTGTATATAAAAGTAAATGAAAACAGTCGTTGAAATTTCGTAAGCGGCTCTTACACATCATTGGTGAACAGTTTGAGAAGGCATGTGCTATCATGTATGTATTCAAATTCCAAACTAGCTTTTCTAAATTTAAGGTACAACTTTAAAGCTTCGTTGAAATGAAACTTAACATGCATTACAGGAATGATTTGATGCATTGCCTGTTTTCAATAACTAACATAAGTGAGATTGCTATTTAATATTACTAATCCTTAATTTGTAACAAAGCAAATGCTACATGTGTTGAATATCCAAACTTGTGCCACATTCGTTACTAAGTTTTGTGGTTAATTAATCAAGTGTCCCTTTCGTTGATAGTTAATTGTTCTTTTAGGTATAAATTTTATCTTTCTTTCGACGAAGAGACAAATGGAAAAGGTAAACTGAAACAAGAGAACTGACGTTAATATGTGAAGCGACATGTATCCAGAGATTAGGTTTAGATTAATCAAAGAATGCTTTATAATAATGTTGGAGACACGTAATTGGTCGGCACAGAGTACCCTTTCTAACCAAAAACACTGACAGATGACTCTTAAACAAGCATTCGGTGACAGTACTCGTATTAGTTAAACTTGGCCATGAAACTAAATGTTCACCTTCCATTCCTCACCTAACTATCTTGACTAATTGGTAATTAAGGTTAAGAATCATATGTTCGCGTTATGCCAGTAATCCTATAATAATTAACTATTCGCTCTATTGCCATCTCTTTTCCATTTGTTTGGGTCAACAACGTAATTGACTATTTTCCTCACATGTTCTTGATGTTTACCGCTAGGCATGAATTTGACCAGATACTGCGCCCACTTTGGCATGGGGATTCAAATCCTTTAAACTATTTTGTTGCGCGAATCTCTAAAAGTTGAATGTCCAAAATGGTTTAAAAATTAAATTAAATCCAACCCTAAAAATCTTAGGTGCCTAACAATTGGTTTAGACTATGTCCCTGAAAGAGCCTGTATTGTGCCAGAAGAAAAGAAGTCAACAAGGGGTCGCGGGCCCAACTGAATCCCATTAAGAAGTTGCTAATGATAAAAACATAGTGGATCACGACCCCCTTCATTGACAAATTGTGGACATCATCCTACTCCTCCTCGTTGGGAAAAAAACATGACATAAGACTGATTTACAATGCATCAATACTTCAAATTAGAAGTGAGTGAGTAGGAAGATGACAAATAATTTTACCCTCAAGATGTAGAATCTTATTTTTTATAATCCTGTGAGAAATATTTAATAAAATGATAAGAAAAACAAACCTAAAAGTTGTCGTTACACATTAGCTTTCATGTGATTTGGTCCTTCACCTCATCTCCACAAGCCACAAACATACAAAGTGTTTGAACATTAGGTGATTAAATATTGTTTAAATTAAGTCCATTCTCCACTAACTCAAATTATGTCCATAAGGTCACACATTGGTACATCATGGGGAACTATGTAATTCTTTTTTTTTACTTGATTTCATTGATCGTGTTAGATATATATTGTCCTACCATTACATATCTTCCAAATGCAGTATGCTACACTATATGACACTATAAATACTATTTCAATAGATGGAGTTACTTCTCATCCTTTTAGTTTCAAATAAATAATATTTAGAAAATAAAGAGATTTTAAAAGGATACGCCAAACATGTTATGCCAGAAGTGCCCAGTTAGATTTTTCAACATCTTAAAAGGCCATGTCCTAGGTTTCTTGCCATCACATAATTTGATCCATTTCTATCAATGAATTTTTCTTTTAATTATTTGAATGACCACATTTTCTAATTAAACTTCCTATAATCTTTAATTGGGATCCAATATATAGACATATAAATATGAAGGAAGAGCCTTAACTGCCACTTTAAGAAGTATACTGATAGTTGTGCATTAGTATATATTTTTCTAGGTAATTGGCATGTATTTTCTTGCATAACTGTTGATTATTGTTATAGTTTAGGATTCATTTTGCATGTTTTCATTTAGTTTGATTTCCATTGTTGTTCTTTTATGTTTGATATTAATTTAGGGTAAGAATTGATTATTTTTATGTATGAAGGAAGATGGAGCAACTTAGAGATTGAGCTAGAGATCAAATAGGAAAAGAAAAGAGGAAGTTTTTTGTGTCCAATTTCCACGATCGTGGGAATCATGCCAATTCCCATGATCATGGAAATTACAATCCGAGACAATATGCGGGGCTTTATTAAACTTAGGATTTTTGGATTATAAAAGGATCATTAAGCCTCCATCATTGAGTGAGATGAAAACCCTTCTATAGAAACACCATACTTGAGTGAAGAACACTTGTTTAGAGTCTTGAGAAAGGATTGAAGTCAAGGATCATCATCAAGATTAAGAAAAATAGCACATTAACATCAAATTTCCATATTTTGGCAAAGAAGAGAAGAAGTTCTTTTTATTTAATTTTTCTACGTTTATCTTTCTTCTATTCTTTGTAAAATGGTTTATTTGAGTGTTGATGTTGTTATGGAGACCATGTTAGGTTGATTTAGTTTTAAGGATTACTTTTGAACTATTTTTTTAGAACTCCTATTCTATTGAGTTCAATGAAATTGTCTTTGATGATTGGTGATTTTATTTGTTATCTTGCAATAAATCTAGAGAGTGAGTAAGATTAATTGTGTAGGATTGTACAACGAGAGTTAGCGATCTATAGACTTACAATCATCACGTCAATTAATTAGTTTGAAGAGAGATCTTGACAAAGTCGGTTGATCACCCATAGGATATAATAATAACTAGTTGAATCGGTAGAGTCAATGGGTAGGCTGAGAGATCGTCTAATTGATTCCCTTTAATTCGATTAGGGACAATTAATTATACCTTGTGAGAGGGTAATTAATAAATTTGGAAATCTAGGGTAAAACACAATTCAAATAATAAAATTGGAGGGAGAAAAAATAGGGAAAAAAAGTAATCTCTAGTCTTTAAATTCTTGAATTCTGATTTTTCTGCATGTTGGTATTGTGTATTACTTTGTGTTAGTCTTTTAATTTTAATTTAATTTTCTAGATTAGTTGCATTAAACAATTTCATTTCTTAAACATTTTTTCTAAATTAAATGGCGTCTGGACATCAATCCCTATGGGATCGATATCTGCTCATTTTAACTACAAGTTACGACCCGTTCACTTGCGATTTTCTGAGCATAAAACAAGTAGATAGGTTTTATCATCAATAATTATTATTTCACATTGTTTTGTGGAAACTAATTTCATTTTCTAGTACCATAATTGTGCTGCTACAATTTATACACACAGGAATGATTATTAGTTTTAAAAAATCTTCTATCGAATTTCATTTGCAATTGCTATGTTTGAACACTATACCAAAGCATTATTCTTACAGAATTTATACACACAGGAAAGATTGTTAGTTTTTGAAAAAATATTCTATCATATTTATGTTAGTTTATATCCTTGCAGCCAATCAATTGGATGCAAATTGATGTATGACATTATTTTGAATTAATCAAAAGGTTTTATTTATCTTTATGTATTGATTTAATTAATATTTTATGTTTTAATACTAAAGGTAAAATCATTTGAATCATTACTGTGTAATTAAAATTATGATGAGATTATAATTATGAGATTCAATTTACACTTATGTATTATTCCTAAATGTTCCTAGTTGTAGTTTCATCCAGATGAGATATTGTTTAAATGGTAAAACTAGCACACATTATGTTTTTTTTCTTATGAAGAAAGTAATTGATCTCATAAATTAAAGTATAGGGATACTTAAACTAATGTGTGGGTGATTATTAGAGAATAACTCACTAAATTGACCCAATTATAATAATTTCGGATGAAATATTAATTACGTGTCTATAGATTATCTCATAATGATGGTTGTATAGTTGATCCTCAAACTTGAGATTGCCAAGGTATCTAGTGCGAGAATTATTGTGTTTTAATGTTACTTATGAATTGTCTTATGATAATTCAGTTGCTAGCTATTGGATACAATACGAAATGTAGATAGTTAAGTAAGTCAATATAGGATTTGTCACTCTAAAGTAATTAGAGAGAATATTTTATTGTTCTTGATTAGCAATGATTTATGGAATTCTTTGGCCAGAGTAAATTGACAATTAAAAACGTATTTTTCAAATTTCAATTATAAATCAACTATTAATTAGCAAGAAGGAACATAATTGGATGATAAGAGTAGACACTGTATTTATACTCTGTCCAATTAGAATATTGAATGACAAAAGAATTAAATTATACTTCATAACTACGTATGGACAGGTTAAGTCAATCACTTTAACATTCCTAATATTTAGGTAATCATGACTTATTGCTAGATGTTAATTATGATTTATGATTATGGATTGTTTAATTGGAGAATCAAAGATAAATTCAAAGAAGTTTTAATTTGCATAATTCTAATTGTGAATTAGAATTGTAATTTATAATCATTGCCAATTTATTAGGAACCTAATAGGTCACACATCAAAGAGCAATTTGTGGAAGAAAAATCAATTTAATTAAATTGGACTTAATTATAAAGTTTGAGAAACTTTAGGGATCAAATAAGAGATATTTGATTTTATTAAAATTAAATTAATTAGAATTAGAATTTGATTTTAATTATAATTAAAGAAATTTAATTTTAAT
>JAOTJB010000002.1:25202796-25219401 GCA_027123815.1 Erythroxylum minutifolium
TGTGTTGCATGAATTGAGTGGACCATCGATGATGGTTCCTCACTGAGTTCGCAAACTCACCCAAAATTGCAAATATTTTTCAGGACCGAGGGATATAGACTCCTAGCTCCGGAGAGGGATTTTCTGAGACTGTGTGGACCAGACCGGCGAGCGAGGCTATGGCACACAGGTGGGTCAGCTGAGGTTTCGGATTTTGAGGATGACCTAGTTAGGAGTGTGTATTGTTTTTGGTATAGTACATGTATTAGGATTTCCATATGTACAGACTGTACACTGATGTAGATACAGATGTTTTGGAGCAATGAAAAGAGGATTTTGGTTTTAAAATTTTGTGAATTACATTTACTGGTTCTTATTCTTTTATTATATATGATGCCATGTGGAGTTCTATAGTAATCGTACGTAGCGCTCCATTATCTTAGCTTATGTGTCGGAATGACCTACGGGCGTCCCGGTACGTACTCTAGGGTAATGGGGTGTTACACCGATTAAACCGACCGATGAATTGCACCGTGAAGTTTCTGGTGAAGGCAAAAGCGATTTGGCAGCGACTTACTGCTCTCCCTTCCCAATCTATTCGAAAGAACATTTTGACTCACGCAATGCACCAAATGCTTTAACTGGAGTACTGAGCATCTACTTTTACACAAATTTATGTGCTTAACTTTGTTCAATAAAACTGAAAATAGCAAATGTTCAGCCAAAAAACTTTTCTTTTTATAGTGCGTGGATCGAAAAGCTAAAATCAACACATCTTTTGGAATTTTTCGATCAATAGTAAGTGTTGTCAATAAAAAGAGTTCATATTTTGGAATGTCGCATGTTGTTACTACTTTAGCTCATTATTATAACATTAATGTGGAAGAGGTGCGTACAACGCCACACGATATGTTTGGCATATCTTATTTGAGGCACTCTCAGATTGTGGAGGTCCATTCTATGGAGCTTCGCAATCTTTAGACGCGTGTTGTAATGAGGAATAAAAGGGGCACCATTACAACCACCTACCAATCCTCCACATCCTGCGCAGTCCCAGAGTTAGAGGAAGATGCGGTGGAGGAGGAACTGAGCGCACCAACAAAGGTCGACCGATTTCAGGACATCCTTGACTAGATGGCCTCCAACCAACAACAGATAACATCTCAACTAAATAAGCTTGGTACTGCAGAAAGTACATAAAGAAAAGTTCCTCAACTTGAAGAAAAGGTTCCTCAACTTCTGTCGGAGGAACAATTTTGAAGCTCCTTCACCAACGCCGTTGCCACCATGATCTGAATAAGCTTTTCTTAACCTTTTACTTTTAATTTTGTTGTTTCTCTTCTTTATTTTCATTTCATTTCTTGTTTGTTTAACTTTATGTTATTTCTTTTATTTAGTATCATTTCAATTTTTGTTGGGTTTCATGTTATGTCCTTTTGGTTGGTTTGTTGTCATTTTTTGTTTGGTTTCATGTCATTTGTGTGTTTCAATTTCTTTTGTTTGGTTTGAGGTTATTTTCCCTTATTTGGTGATTGACTTGCCATGTTGTGGACAATGTGAACTTTAAGTGTGGGGAGGTGACTTTGACTTTCTCAATTGCATTGTTTACATTTTGTTAAATAAGATGCATGGTTAGGCATATTATGTGCTTTGTGTTAGCAATGAAACCACATTTGAATCTTTTTAATAGATATGGCCATGAGATTTTGTCATGCTAGTTGGAATTAAATTGAATGCATGCTTAAACTTGGATTAGGCTAGTTAGGTAGAAAAATAACCGTATATAGTGATGAAAAATAGATGGTTACATAAGCTTAGTCACAAATTGACATTTGAACAATGAGGTAGTGTGGAGATGCATAATGAGTTTTCATTTTAGCCAATGTGAAGATTGAGCCATATGACTCTATCTATAGTCATTCTATTTCTTTGTTGAGTGATACTTCCTTAGATTATTACATTCAGAACTTAATTTGAATCAGTTTGAGTCTACTAGATGCATGCTTAATAGAGATGATTTAGGCCCTTTTTGTGTTAACCCTTGGCTTAAATGACCTACCCTTTGTATTATCCTTTGCTACCCCCATTGGGCCTTAACCTTTTGTTTCTTAAAAACAAAAAAACTTTTAAAACCTTAAACCTTATTAACCTACCCATTCATAAGCTTAATAGAGTATTAAATAATACATTAGTTGGGATCATTGTGAAAATTTACCAAGATAAGATGAGTATATTTCTGCCTGTGGATTACATTGTATATAGTGCTATTTTGATTCGTATTTCTTCCATGTAATTAGAAAAAGAAGAAAAATGAAAAAACGTTGAAAAGAAAAAGAAAATAAAAAAGAAAAACAAGAAAAGAAAAGAAAAGAAAAAGGAAGAATAAGTGAGTAGTATCAATAAGTTCAGAATATCAGTTATATTTGTATACCCCGAAGTTATGTTTTATTATCCCATTTTTATCCACTTTTTACTTTACTAATGGCTATGCTTAACCCTTTTTCTCTCTTTACCCACCTTAACCCTTACCATATTACAACCCTAAATAAGTCCTTTGGATCTATTTATGCATGCAATCATTGTAGACGAGAATTGGTGTATCAACAAGCTTATGGTAGTGTAGTTTCCTATAGGAAGTTGAGAGAAACACTAACCATCAAACACTTGAGAGAAATGAGTGAAAACTATGAGGAAAATTCATTTTGCATCTTTACTTATCTTTGAGTAATGGCGTTAATTGCTAAGTTTGCTTATGTACACCAATGAAAGAGTAGTCATGATATATGTATTAACTTGATATTTGAGTTGGCTTAAATTTGAGGGATTGTATGCCTTGATCTTTGTGAAAATGAAGTGATAGAATTGAGTGGTTGCATTTTTTTTTGCTTAAGGACAAACAAAGATTTAAATGTGGGGATGTTGATAGTTGTGTATTCGTATATGTTTTTTTAGGCAATTGGCATGTGTTTTCTTACATAATTGTTGATTATTGTTGTAGTTTAGGATTCATTTTGTATGTTTTCATTTAGTTTGATTTTCATTGTTGTTTTTTATGTTTGATGTTAATTTAGGGTAAGAATTGACTATTTTTATGTAGGAAGGAAGATAGAGCAACTTGGAGATTGAGCTAGAGATCAAAGAGGAAAAGAAAAGAGGAGTCCAACTGTTGCCAATTCCCACGATTATGCGAATTACAATCTAAAGGATTATGCAGGGCTTCATCAAATATAAGTTTTTTGGACTATAAAAGGATAATTATGCATCCATCTTCAAGAGAGACAATACCCTTCTATAGAAACACCATCCTTGAGGAAAGAAAACATGTTTGGAGACTTGAGGAAGGATTGAGGTCAAAGATTATCATCAAGATTAGGGAAAATAGTACATTAACGTCCAAAATTCCAGATTTTGGCAAAGAAGAGAAGAAGTTCCTTTTATCCAATTTTCTGTGTTTTTCTTCCTTCTATTCTTTTTAAAATGGTTTATTTGAATGTTGATGATGTTATGGAGACCATGAGTGGCTGATTTAGTTTTAGGGATTGCTTTTAACCTATTTTGTTAGAACTCCTATTTCATTAAATTGAATGAAGTTATCTTTGATGATTGATGATTTTATTTGTTATCTTGTAATAAATCGAGAGAGTGAGTGAGATTAATTATGTAGGATTGTACAACGAGAGTTAGCAACCTATAGACATACAATCATCACGTTAATTGATTAGTTAGAAGAGAGATCTCGATGAATTTAATTGATCACCTATAGGATAGTTTAATAACTAGTTAAATCGGTGGAGTCATTAGGTAGGTTGAGAGATCATCCAATTGATTCCCTTAAATTCGATTAGGAATAATTAACTACACCTTAAGAGAGGGTAGTCAATACATTCAGAAATCTAGGGTGAGACACAATTCAATTAATAAAATAGAAGGGAGACAAAATAGGGAAAAAAAGTAATCTCTAGTCGTTAGATTCTTGAATTCCAATTTTTCTGCATTTTGGTATTATCTATTGCTTTGTTTTAGTTTTTTAATTTTAATTTAATTTTTCAGATTATTTGTATTAAACAATTTTTTTTCTTCAATAAAGTCTTGTCTAAATTAAGTGGCGTCTGAGCATCAATTCCTATGGGATCGATATCTGCTCTTTTTAACTACAAGTCATGACCCGTTCACTTGTGATTTTTTGAGCGTAAAACAAGTAGATTGTATTAGATAATTACATTCGATCGTATACCTCTCCTTCAATTAAAAGAAACTAGTTATTACCCCAAAACAAATTATTACCTAAAAATAGTTTTTTAACTAAATATTTTAAGGATAATACACTATTTTTATTTGATTTCCCGACCAACACTAGGCCTGATGTACTTCATATGCCCTTCTTTGCCCGAAATTCCTAAAAGAGATTGGATATCTCTTTGTGATACGAGACTAAGGTTTCAATAAAGAAAGACTTCCGTCTGTTGGCGACAAGAAGCCTCTGGAAACTAGGGTTACTTGTTTGCCTTTTGTTTTATTTTTTGGGTCTATCAGGTCATTGGAGTTGTGGGCCATTAGACCCGTCCCTGGGCTCTGCTCTTCTTCTGTCAGCCCATAGCCTACTGAGACTCAAAATGGGCTACACTCTAGGTCCCTGAATTGCTTAAGATCTAGTCCAAGTCCATACGCTCCAAGCTCGTCTATTATCTGTTTTGCTTGCTTTTTTCTTTTGGCAAGTTTGTTATTATTCTGTTTCAGTTGTAACACCCCACTACCATAAGACATATGCTTGACGTTCTTTAGAATATTCGAGCACATACCCTACGGAAATGGCATGTTAGAGCAAGCACATTTACTTCATATGGCATCATAAAGAACATGAGTATTTAAAATGTTAACATATCTCATTTCATTAACAAAACTTATTTTACTTGTCATTTCATTACGAACCATCCATATAGTTATAATACAAAAACCATATGTGTTCACATTGTTTTATACAAAATATTCTACATGAGATGAAAAACTATACAAAAGCACTTTATCTAAACTCATAGATGACAGCTGATTAGACCTTTGAGCCATATCTTGATCCTAAAATGGATAATACCATACTCCAACTAGATTGCTTTACAAGCAAGGTCTCCTTTCAGTACCTGAAAATCAACGTTGCAATTTTGATGAGTTTTCCAAATTCAGTAAGTGAAACATCACCGATGTGTTCACTCAAAACAGATCATATATATGGATCATATGAATAAAACCCAGCTCAATCAATATAACACATCATACAGATTTATGCCTCATATATCACATTATTCATCATTCTTCAACGAGCACCTTAACAATACAATCACTTTACTTAATCATTTCAGAAGCACCTTCTGAATGCAAAAACTTCATATAATCATCTCAGAACATTTCACTCATTTTTCACAATTCTTCATATGGCCATCAAGTTCATAGGCATTTAATAATGTAATCTCAACATAACTCAACATTCATTTGCAAACAATTTCCTAAACACATGTAAAGATACAAATGCAAATGCAAATAAGACTCACTTCCATTTTTACTTTGTTGTGATTGAGCTTCTATTTGTTAGTTGTCGGTCCCGTATCCATTATGGATACCGGGTTTATTAAACATTAAGCCTGAGGATCTGTGTACATATATATGAGCTTAAAGCTCTTTTCAAGTTGGCTGCTTCAGTTACAACTCTTTTATGTGAACTTGCATATTCATGTAATGAAGTGCAACAGTCAACATAATATATTATTAATCACTTTCAGTAAAGAGACACGTTCACTTATCACAATTCATCGGATCTATGTACGACATTCAACATATAGTTGAGAATTCATTTTCCTTATTCACATCCAAATCATAAACACTCCCAATACAGTCTCGAACATCAAACTCCTTTGATAATCAATTGTCTGGAATCATCAATGTCACAATTATATCAATATTGATTTAATATAAAGAAAATTAAATTTAATCAAAATAATATAAACAAAACATGTTTCTAATTAAGGTCACACATCTAGGTTACTCACAGTACACTCCAATTAGCTATTGCCTCGACGAACCGGCAATGTCTAAATAGTGTCGGTCGATTTGTGCCTCTAAATCAAACAATACACACATGTACACATCACTACTTGATTAATCAAATACATACTCAAATTTATACATGTATATGTGTCGTGTTCAATGCTTGCTCAATTGATCATTCCGGGTATGTATCCTTATTCACAAATCTTAATCATTTATACATCATGACTTGTACATCATGTAGTTTGCAATTAGGTTTATGTCTTAAGTAAACTTAATCACTTTCCAATCATTATTCATAAATTCATCAATCTTTTCCTATTATTATACATTCACACAATTTCTTCAATTCTTATTCAATCATACCTAATTCACCATACCCATATTCTTTGGATCTCATTTGCATTCATAAAAACATTTTTAAACTATTAACAACTAATATTTTACACTTATCCTTGAACATTTTTATTATAAAAAAGCATCTTCTATACATTCACCAAAAATTTTCCAACAACATATACTCATACATTCACCCAATTCTCATTCACAAATGCCCTATGTTCTTCAATAGTCATTCATCCATACCTTATACACGTTATTCATATCCTAAAAATCATATTTACATTAAAAGAACTCATTTATTCCTTTAACAAATCAGAATTTCCATATTTGAACTCAACACATCAAAATAGTCCCTTCTTTAAGTTATGACTTCAATTAACTACATAAACTTATCAAGATATCTTCTGGCCAAACCGTTTCACAGAAGAATTAATAATACATCAATAATCATTTTTCATTTTTTATACTTTGACTAATTCGAGCTCTAAAGTACCCAAAAATTAGGAAATAATATAAGGTTCCTGCACAAGGGTCTGTCAAAAGCAGTATTAGGAAAACAAACATAACTCAAGATCTAGTCACTATTTTATCAAGAAACTTTCATAGAGGTCAAGCTAAGACCTATATCTACAACTTTTATTCTTTCCGTTTCTTCAAATTCATGCCCTAAAGATATGTAAAATATGTCAAAAGAGGAAGATGAAATTGAAATCAGAATTTTGACCTACAACTCTAATTTTCCATATTTTTTCACACTTTATACCAAAGTTAAAACATCCTCTTTATAGTTCTTCAATTATACCTCTATTAGGCCTGAATCATCCTTAGATTCCTCATCAATAACCTCTCTAATTCCAGTTCATAATTATTCAATTAATGGCTCACAAATCCTAGTCTTTCATGCATCAAAAATCAAACTAGAAATCTATCTTACATTATCTTGCATATAGGTCTAATTCTTTCTAGGTTTAATTCTTTCTCAATTCAATAATACTCTTTTAACAACTTTCTTTGGAATAAATCCACCTTTTTTATACATTAAATTCCAATCCAATTCATTCATATAATGACCTATACTCTATGGTTTTCATATACTAAAATCAAAACAAAAAACTTTCAAGTTCATACAACATTTTCCAGCACATATCTTTACCAATCCTCCTAAGCAAGCAAAAATCAACGCAATTCTACGGTGAAAGTGAACTATTTTTTTTGGACAACAAGGTGAAGACAACTTTGAACATATTTTTTGGCTATTTAATGTAGGATATACGCATGGTTTTGGTGTAGAAACTTAGCTAGGCTTCAAACAAAATTACAAAGAAAAGAAGGAGCTATTTCAGTGAAGGAAACAAAAGAAAGAAGCAGCAAAATTTAGTTGCAGAAACTTGCTACATCACATGCTAGGTGTCACCTTCTAATGTCAACATTTGTCTTAAGGCATGTATTACATTTGCCTAATCAAGATGCTGCCACTAACCTACACATTCAATAGTCATTTGTCTCCTACTAATCAATCCACATGTCACTCCAAGATTGGTCCACTTGTCATATACTAATTGATCCAATTGTCATTTAATTACTAGTCCATTTGTCACATATTTAACTATATCAAATGTCACTCAATTTTAGTCTTAATAACCCTAATTTCCATGTATCAATTTTTCTTACCACTTGGAATTTTTCCTAGACCAAATGTACATTTAATTCCTCAATTTTCCAATTATATCAATTAATTCCAAATTCACTAATTGTAATCAATAAAACCAAAATTCAAGGCATAAAAGTTTCATGATTCACGCAAGAACATTTAAACCTTTTCATACCCCGGAATGAGTTAATTGAGTGCATATGCTAACTTGTAATATGTACAAATATCAATTAGTGTACGAATGCTAATGTTATGAATGTATATGCAATGCTTGATCTAGGGTTCTAACCCTAAGCATGTACTAGAAAACAGGATATTACATCAATTCTATTACTAGTTAAACTGTCTCGCCAGACTATTTTTTCTATTTCCTAAATCATGCCTATAAATATAGGCAACTGTTTATCAATAAAAAAAGCGAGAAAGCTTTGCTTCATAATATATTTTCAACATGGTATCAGAGCATACCTTTTTTTGCTTCTTCTGTGCTCTATCGGCTCTAATACCTTTCCCTTCCTTGACATAGAATCAATGTTATCATGTCATGCCCATCTTACGCCAATGTAGCTGGCAACCAAAATCAAACACAATTTCAAATCAGTAGGCCTGAAAATCACTAGCCTCACTATATTACCTCCACCCTAATAAAAACCCCTCTGTTATTTTATTGTCTTCTCTTTTGATCGGACCCAATTACCATTCATGGTCCAAGTCAATGAGAATGGCTTTGTTAGCAAAGCCTTCTCGAATTCTTTTAGATCATCAACATAAATGCGGAGAACGATGAACTTATTGCTATCCTTCTTTGTGAACATGGAGTGAGCTGAAGCAAACTGCAGTAACCTGATCGAAATTAGAGCAGAGGTAAGCTTTTTGTGCCATTGTCTACAAGATTTTACTAAAAATTTCGGCATCACAATGGTTATATTTTGTCCTTCCCAAAATTTTCAAAAACTTGCATAATACATTTAAAAAACACTTATAATATTTCATATACCATCTTAACTTTTGGAATGGGGCCTTAGGTTCACATCACAAGCAATCAGAAACATACAATTATTAACATTTTAAAAACATCATTGAGGACCAAAGCCCTCATAGTTCATTAAGAAAAAGAGATTAACAATCCCAAAGATGTTTACAAGATCACACTTTTAAACCCTTCCTAAAAATATTCTACAACTTATATACAAGCAATTAAGTCAATTTCAAGCAAATACATATATAAGAAAGATAAGAAAAACATAGCAGCACTCAACAATACTACTAATCCTAGGGCAGAGTCTCAATTATTACAGCATATGTACACATACCTGAGGTGGATTATTTAAAAACATAAAAATAAGGGTTAGCTAAACGAGTGTTTAATTAGTTTACTAAAAATTTAAACTTTTCATAACAACATAACTGAAAATTTCCCATACAGTAGTAAAGCTCATGGTAAAACACTTTTCATAATAATTCATTCGTGCATCATAATAATTGGTACTCAAATAATATTTCATAAAACACAATCTTAATTTTTCTTAAATACTATTTCAAAAAGCTTTTCCAAAATTAAGCTTATCATATAAAAGTTTCCATTTTCTATTTTCCTTTTTCCTTAACCAATAAACAGTAGTGGAAATAAGTTTTTGATAACTTTCATATTAAAAATAAGTCAACCACTAGAATTGGTACCATAAGATGCCTCTCAAATTACTTTTAAAAATAAATAATGGCGGAATTATTAATTTTATGACTTTTAGTACTAGACGTCCCCCACCACTGGTTTCTTTACCATACGGTATACCAGGCCTAATGTCACGGAGCTGATTCTGCATCGCTTACCCATAACTAGTTAACCACCAGTTACGGAACTGGTTCTACGACACTTTCCTGTAACAGGTTAACCGTTATAGACTAGAAGTTAAAGAGTTGGTTCTACATCCCTTATCCATAACAAGTCACGGAATTGTTTCTATATCCCTTACCCGTGAATTGTTAACCACTATTTACGGAGCTGGTTCTACATCGCTTACTCGTAATAAGTTAACCACCATAAATATACAGGTATAATAACATATAAAAAGCTAGTGGTATACTATAGGCAAAAGCAACTCTTAAATTTATGACTCATCTTATTTTCTAAATCAAGTATGGGAGGATTCATAATTGAATTATTTCAATGTAACTCCCAAATATATAAAGTTTAACTTTCAAATTAAAACTCATATATTTCCAAAGCATACACTTATGCTAGCAATATTTACTTGTAAAATATCAGTTGCATAAAACTCAGCATAAGTATTCATTTAACGATCAAGTGAAAACTATTTTCATAAACTCAATTTAAAGTACACTCACAACTTGGTAGTCTCTATAAATAGAAACCATTTGCATAAAATCAATTTAAAGAACACTCACAACTTGCTAGTTTCCTTAAACAAAAACCATTTGCATAAAATCAATTTAAAGAACACTCACATGTCATTAATTCTTTTTCAAAGAATTTAGTCAAATAAAACAACTAAAATACACTCACCAAGAACACTCACGCATTTGGTACCTGTCTTTTATGTACATAAAATGCATTTCACTTAGGCATTTATTTCCAAATTTGGAAATAAGACATTAAAACTATAATTTAGTTTAACCAAATTCAATATTAGTATTTAATCGCATAGCACGTACGCTAATCGTATTTTTGCTTACTTTCGTAATCTATCCTATTATTCTCCATTCCAAATCTAACTTTAAAAGTTACTTAAATACCATATTGTACCCATTCTAACTTACCAATTTCTTCAAAACACAATCTCACCCAATTTAATTCACCATATCACAATCATGCATGATGAGTCATGGTTATGACCTATGTATAGAATCTATACCTCCTCTTGTTCCTTAATGTTTATATAGGAAACATTCCAATTAGGTTTTGAAATCTTCTAAACATTTGTTCTCCTATGTCTCTAGTTTCCATAAAATCAAAACTCTAGTCATTTGGACTTCTAAATCATAAAATATGCACCAAATATCACATGTTGCTTCAACATAAAAGCAATATCAGGTTACCATATTCAATCTTAAATTCAATGTCATTAAGCTAGAATTAGGTGAAGATCTCTTCTAGATATTTTTATTATTATGTCTTAGGTTTCATATCGAATTAGAATAACCCAATTTCGAAGTTTGTAGGTCAAGTTATGGCCAAAACAATGGAACTGGTTCAAGTGAACTGAGATTCCATGGCAGAATTTCACTAAAATTGGCTATCTCTTTTATCATATTCAACCAAAATTGACTTTTGGATCATACTACACAAAAAACCCTAGCCATGGCCGATTCTCTAAAGCTTAATTTCTTGGTTGATTTTTTGTTTTCAACCTATAAATACTTCCAAACTTATTATCCACTCTATGGAAAGTCAAAATTGCCATTGATCTTACACGAATCCATTCTATGCAAAACCCCCCAAAACTAGACATTTATGTTAGGAAAACTTACCACTTTCTTTCAATCTTTTGGAAAATTTAAGAACACTTAGTCCTGATGAAGCTCTTTTCAAATCGCTTCAGGACCCATCAAAATGACAGCTTCTTTCTTCTCCTTCTTTTTGGCCATGAGTCACCCTTGCTTCTCTTCTATCTCTTTTATTTTTTGTTCTCTCACTTTCACTATGTTTTTCTATCAATGTCCGGCCACCCACTTTAAAAAAATATGAAAATTTTGCTTAATTACAAGTTTGCCCACCATTTTCATTATAATTACACCTTTATCCTTAATAACTTCTTATAATTACAACTTTACCAAAATATCTCATATTTACACTTTTACCCATGCCACTTAACGCCATTTAATTGGTTCTCTTCTAATGACTCATCAATCCACTAACTTCTTGTTAAAATATCAAATTGCCCTTTAGTGAATACAAAAGATCATATTGCCCTTTTATGCATTTAATTCACCAACTAATCGAATTAAATTTTGAAAATATTTCATAACTGTCTTGTCCTCAAATTGACCATACAATACTCAAATTAGGGTCAATACTTATTGATTGGATGCTTTAAAAAAGTTTCAAATGAATTTAAAATCCCCAATACCTAGTATTTTCTAAAAAGGGCATTTTAGTCCAATAATTTTGGATTACCTGAATTTTATTCAAACAACCTCCGTTTTGATGTTTCAATTCCTATAGACTCTAATCCTAATTTCAAAGCTTTTTATTGTATTTCAAAATTATTTGGTAACTTTTTTGGTTGCTTGGAAGAACTTTCATATTGAGCTTGGAAATCACTAAATGTCACTAAAATCATCTAGATTTCATTCAAAAGTGTCACCTAAATCTCTAAAGCACATTTTGGGGCTTCTAAAGCTTGTTCAGACTCATTCCATAGCTTTTTAGAGTTTTTGGAAATTTTTCGAAAATTTTTTTGTCGAGTCCAGAACTATATCTGGTTTATCCATGATCTCATTTATAATCTCAATAATACATTTAGATGCTTAGGTTACTCTAGTATACCATAAATAAAGCATCTCTATAAAATGCATATACAACATATTACACAATTGCAATAATAAAACTAGGATATTACATGAAGTCCTAGTTAAATAAAATATTTACCTCTCCCTCAAGCCTTTAAATTTTTAGGTGCTATGTTATGGTTCCTCTCCTGAATTTTTAAACTTTTAATTTACTTTGTTTGTGACTTATTTCTATCTACATATGTACAGAAGCATTTTTATTCCATCTATAAGATCTTTCCTCCAATTTTTGCAATTTTTTATGACACCTTTATAATAACATTCTACCTGTAAACAATCACTTGAAATAAAATCACATGACTTCCAATCAGAACCCATTAATAAAAATAAATATTTTTCCTTATCCATTTGAGGTTCAACAGTAGATGGTTGTTTGCCACAACCTCTATGTGTATAACTTTGGAGTTATAATTAAGAGATTCAAAGAGTAGAAAAATTTATGTAATTTCATCAATACCTAATCATCCTTACCATCACAGTTGTTGCTCTAATTAAAAGGGTAGCCTAATAAACTTATATCAATCAAACTATAATAGTCAGTTACACTTTGGAATACTTTTGAACTTTTTTTTAATCTTACTTAGGAACTAAAATATCATTAAAATTTCCCTTAGATTAGAGATTCATCCTATCAAACATCTAAACTCATCACTCTCTAAATCTACAATAAAAAACTTGATAAGTATCAAGCCAAACCACCCAATAAAATTATATCATTATGAATGCTTGACTTTGAAAAATATTTGACTTATACCATTATTCTTAGATTAGAGATTCCTCCTATCAATCATCTAAACTCATCACTCTTTAAATATTTTATAAAAAACCTATAAAGTATTAAGCCAAACCACCCAATAAAATTATATCATTATGAATGCTCGACTTTGAAAAATATCTCTTCCAAAAAATAGCTAAAATCTTTATTTTGCTAGAAGTAGTCTTATTTATAATAAAGAGATCAATTAAGTTGTTTATCCCATAATCTCTTAAGTTTGATAATTCCATCAATAATGAAACTCTATTTTGAGCCCTTCTTTTTCTACTCCCTACTATAACTTCACTCGTTTTCTAAAGATTTTTATATTGAGAAATGGTTAAGTTTATTTAGAATAGTCACAAGTTCCTTTGTTCTCATCAACCTCTTCATTCCATGTCTCGAGCAACAACTTATCTTTAATATGGAACTCCCCACTTGTTAAAACCTTAGGATCATATCTTGCTTTATAGGAATTAATGATCAACTTTTCAGAACTTACATATTGTTTTCTATTGGAGAAAATGCCCTCACTATTTTTATTTTCCTAGCTCTGAACCTCTTACCTAAATTCATCAACCTCCCAAAAACACTTCCTAGTCGCACTATTATTAAAGGGTCTTGAGGTTAGAATTTTTCCAACCACGTTATATTAGTGCAAAAGAATATTTAGAGATATCTCGACTCAATCTCATATTCACCTAGGTAAACTTGGATTTAAGCAAGATGCTATCTCGTTTATCATTTGAGGTGACGAAAACAATAACACCCCTTGCTCACTATAAACCTAAGTCTCCTTGTTTGGATACACCCCTTCTTTATCCTTATGGCCCAAATTTGGATACACTAGCATCTTCGATGTGTAGATGCAAGGGGTCAGTCTTCTTTTACAATTGACTTGCCTTAGATAAGCACTAATTGGTTTGTTTGTATTGTGTAGTATGTTGTTGTTTTATTGTAGGAGACTAAGGAGATTACTACTAATCTCCTAATGTTGTTATTTAACTTTAATCTATCTAATTTTTTTTAAAAAAACCTAAGTCTCTAACTAGACAAGGATAAGCTTGACCCCTAAACATACAAAACCATATATAGTACAAGTTTACCAATAAACAAAATATTGAAACGTGACACATGAAGAGGCACTATTATGGTAGAGTAGCAAAATTACCATAGTCTTCTTCTATTCTTTTGTAATTATTCAAAAAATGAAAGCCTAATAGCTAATTTAAATCCAAAGTTGCAAATGCGATATTAGAACCCATTACTAATTTTTTTTAATACAAAGGAAGGTGCAAGCACCAATATAGAATTACATAAAAGTCTTCAGAAAAGGGATATAGAAATGTTGTTCATTGCCTCAGGTGAATCAAAGAACACCGCAGATCTGTCGAAGTGCTTGATAAGATGTCATTCTCGAGGTCTTGCCAGAGTAACCGATGTAGAAGCCATGTGATTTCTGAATGGTCTATTGAATCGTTGGAACGTCAATTGTCTATCAAAAATGTCCCTCGATTGGGCAAAATTCGTTGCATATGATGAGGACCTTTCCTTTAACTCATTACTAATTTTGGTACTAATATGATATAGCATTAGTACCACATAATATTAAATGTTGTTTTAAATAATTTTTATAAGTAATACAATAGTCCCTTATTTTTATAAAGCTACATATTTGTATTGCATATTTAGCATTTAACATATCATCAAATACAAGTAAAACTAACAATAAAGATAAAATATTAAAAACAATCTAAAATTTCATTTCACAGCATACCCACTAAAATCACATTAGTTGAATTTAAATTAAAATGAAGGATTTAGTAATTTTTTCAAAAAATAGAGCCCTTTTAACTTTTTCTAATTTGCGATCTTTTCTGATATCTCAATATTCATCTCTCTATCAACTATTACGATTGTACAAAATGACATTTCACCGTATATTTTGGTTTAATGATTCAATATATTGTAAATTATTTTTGAATCATTTTCAGCCACTACAATTAAAAAAAAAAGATAACAGTACTTGAATTAGTGACAATTTCAATTAGTAAATATATGAGATATTATTTGAAATTTAAGTGTTTAAAAAGGAAATTTGGGAGTAGATAAGTCTAATTGTGCCTTCACAATTTACTTTGCATCATATTTTTAAAGCATACTGTCAGAGACTTAAAAAGAACATCCCAGAAAATTAACTAATCAAATTCCGCATTACTCATAGTACGGAGAAGAAGGTTGAAGAGCTTTTCAGTTGTGTATAACTGATGATAGAATGAAGAAGGATCAAATTATCGTAGAAAAGGGCTTTATTGTGATTTGGTTGATTAGAGACCATGTTGTAGTATATATACTGATATATAAGGTTAAGATAATTGAAAGCTCTCCTTATCTTGGCAAGGTTGAAGCGAAAAACATTTGAAGTGACATACATGCTTCAACTAATTGACTTTGAAGAGTAATTTGCATTTAATAATTAATTTCTTCATTCTTTCTTTAGTCTCTTTGTCTTTTTAGCATTGTTAAGTCTTTCGAGATTTTGAGTTGAAAACAAAATTAGTGACTATAATTACCCGACACAGTCAGTCACCTCCTTTATTTATTTGTTGGAATCTCATTTTGATTACATGAGTGTTTTCGACTTGAAAGAAGAAAGAATATTTTCTTTTTAATATTTCTTATTGAACAATGTTTATAAAATTTAGCCCCGATTGGTTGATTACTAAAAAGTCATATATTAGTGTTTTAGAGTTAATACCCTTTTTTTGGTTAACAGTTAGTGGGTTGACTTATTCAACTTAACCAATTGAAAATCAAAAAGTTTCAAAAAAGAGTGTTTTACCCAATCAGCTAACAAAAAATTGTTAGCCTGACAATTATACTCTAACTATAATTGAATAGATCACCAAAAGCTTAAAAACTCACCTCAAAGAGTATATTTTGAGAAGTGTGCCTCTATCAAATGGAGAGAGTACGCTCCAAAAATACGAAAAGATATGAGTTTGATAACACAAACTTTGAATATTTTGTAGCATGAGTAAAAAGCAACAAAATAACATCCCATGCTTGTTTGTTTAATTCTATTCTATCTCACTCCTTCACATATAAAGAAAGGCACTAATTTTTGTACTCTTCGGACTCTCTCATTTTCTATTAGTTTAGTAACAAATATCAGAGCATTCAATGTTCATTTTTTCTAAAATATATTGGCATATCTTATTATATATTTTTTAAAAGTACACGATAATTAGAAATTATATAATTTAAATAAACTACTTAACAAATATTAAATTTGTGTGATTAATAAATTCAC
>JAOTJB010000002.1:25250475-25265920 GCA_027123815.1 Erythroxylum minutifolium
ATTTACATTACTGGTTCTTATTCTTTTAATGTATGTGATGCCATGTGGAGTTCTATAGTAATTGCACGTAACGCTCCATTATCTTAGGTTATGTGTCGGAATGACCTACGGGCGTTCCGGTATGTACTCTAGGGTAATAGGGTGTTACATATATAATCCTAACTATGATTTAGGGTCATAACTTGTATATATTACTAATATATTTGGAAACCTAATAAGTCACACAAGAACAGGTTGAAGAGAGAAAATGTATTTTCATCAAATTGAACTTTATTGTAAATTTTGAAAAATTTTGTAGTTAAATATGAGATATTTAATAAATAAGGATCAATATGAGATATTGTATCTTATTTGAACATAATTAGTATTTTATTAAAATCAATAGAAGTTGAAAGTTTATTTTCAATTAAATTACTAAAATATTCAAAGCATATTATAAATAGGCTTAAGCTCTAATGGAGCTATCATTCCTGGCCTAACCCTCTATTTGTAGAGTTCTTTCAATACATTATGTGAATACTATTAGAGATCGGATACTTGTGCATCTATGATAGTTGAGATGAGCTAATTTTAGAAACAGTTCGAAGGAAACGTCAAGAATTAAGTTTCATAATAAAGTACGAATTATGATTCATGTTTTATTATATTTTATGTATTAATTATTTTATAGAATTTAAGTGTTCTTGACTTTCAAAAAATCATACAAAATAGTTTTGTTATTATTTTGTTGTGCATAAGATCATATCTCACCTTAATTTTCCAACAAGTCTAACTTACATGTCACTTTATGCGTTGCGTGTAAGAATTATATTAGTTTAATTTAATGGCCTCATTTGGTTTTACATTATGAACACTCAGTTGAAATCCTACACCAACGCAGGGTTTGGAGATGTCTGATAGTCGTAGTCTTACATCTACATAATAGCTTGATTTAATTGCATCATTTGTTTTTCTTTTCAATAATCTCCTTTAAAATGAATTTATCATAAAACTTTTTCAAATTAGTTATTTTCAATATTTTAATACTGATTAACAATTATTTTAAGTAATTACAGCAAACTACTATGCTTATTTATATAATTTAGCAATCTAATTGAATTATTAATGAATAATAAAAGAACTTTCAAAGCTACACTCAAAACACGTTAATTCTAAAGAGAGATATAAATCACAAAGAATCCGTGCAACGTCTACCTTAATGTCCTATTGAAGTAATTGTTCGGTGGAATTAAAGTTGATTTTATGGGTATTTTTAATTCACCCTTCGTTTCCAATTTAATTTGAAAGCAAAAGGAAAAATGTTCTTTATTTGAAAAAATTTCCTGGTATAACTCAAAATTAAATCAACAGTGCTTACGATGTAAAGCTTTGTTACAAAATGAAGTTCATGACGTAACTTAAAGAATAATATGACAAAAAATCCTAAATTGAAACTTCGAGGGAAGAAGGATGGAGCTAAAGTGTAAAAGAAAGATAGTTGCGGCTTGTGACTTGTGACTTGTGACGGCCAAACGTAAGACAGCTCTGCTGGAATGGGAAACAGAAGGCTAACCTTATTCGTATCTAACTGCACATTAGAGCCAAATATTCACATCTTCTCACTATTGCTTGGTTATGGTTATGGTTACCCCCGTTTCTCTTCCTCGAAGAAGTCAAATTCTGTCGTTTTCCCAAAATCACAGCAACTATACTATTCCTCTTGTTCAAACGTTATAACTCAAACCCTAGCATCAAAAGATAAAAATTCTTTTTTTGAAAAGTCTCTCCCACCAATCAAACTCACCGAAACAAAAATATAAATTTATTTTAGACCAATGAAAAATTAGCCGAAATGATAGAGTTAACTGTGTCTAGAACAATAAGTTGATCAGATTGCCAAACAAGCGACATCTGGGACCTTCAACTGGTCAATGGATCCGTTGGTCATCCCACGAGTCAGCAGTTCAAACCATCTTCCGTACAGTTCCAGTCGTGTGCAGGGAATGGGAGGCAAGGCAATAGAGCCCACTTTGACCCGGGCCGCAAGAGAATATTAAATCTTAAAAATTTTATATGTTCTATTTTTTAAAATACTATATACCGTTTACACTCTCTTGCCTCAGATTCACATTAACATTTATTTTTCTTTTACCCTAAGTTCTACTATCAACTCTCATTTCATTGTTTTACAGATTTTCATCAAAGATCATTAGTTTAATACTTGTTGAAGAGAAATAGAAGAGATAAAATTTTTGGCATGTCTCTTGCTATGTTTAAAAAGCTAATGATAAATTTCTACTTGCTGTAAATTCTTTTGAAACATTTAAGTGTATATTTTTACTCAAAATTTTTTATTTTTATTAACATATAAATCTAAAATACTTAATTCAAAAATTAGCAACAAAAGAATTTTACGATTCTAATTTCTAAGTTTTGAATAATAATTTAAAGGTAAAGTCTCTAATTTTTTAATTTATTTTTAGCTTATTATATTTGAATATCATAGTAATAATTCATTACCAGTTGCAATTGATCTACTCATAGCCTTTTTTAATTATAAATCCATAAATTTATTATATTCTAAAAAAGTATTTTTTATTTGTATATTATTACTTAAGTGTCACAAAATTTATTCTTTTTCATTTTATTATATTAAGTTCCACAAAAGTAAATTTTTTGTTACTTAAAATCTAATAAAATATAATAAAATTATTTGACGATTAAATAATACCGTAAATAATTGATATGATATACTACATTTATCTAATTGTTTGATAAAATAATATTAAATTATTTTCATACTTACAGAATAAGATAATATTTGCCTCGACAAACTTAGAATAGATAATAACTTAGAATATAATTTATTATATTTTCTTTTAGGTATATTAATTTCTTATATTTTTAAAAATTAATTTCTTGTATTGAGTCACTTATTTATAGATATTAAATTTTAATGATAAAAATATATTTTTAAAATTTACATATTTATATATTGCCTATTTATTGGAGGCTTTTTTTTTTCCTTTGCCCGTAGCTTATAAACGTTAGGAAGGGCTTTGCTTTTGTATAATAATAATAATAATAATAATAATAATACATTTTAATGTTCTATCTCTAAATTAATTCAGCCATCATTCAACAGTTGCAAACATCAGATTAACAATTAATGCTGCAAACCACAGCAATGAAATTTCAATCTTAATCAACTCAATTACTTATAATTGCAGCATTTACTAAATTTAAAATCCAATTGCAATGTTATTCTCTTCATTCCTACCTTATACATAATAAACAAATACGATCATTTGTATATTGAAAAACGAGTTCCTCTGAAGCGAGATGTTCTCGACTTTTGTATGGAAATAACATGTTAACATGAAATGATAATCCACGTGTGCATCTACCTAGCTATTAATAGAATTTTTCAACCATACCCACTGACACTCCCAAAATTTCTAGTCCCAGGCATTGAGGAAGTATTAATTACCAGCAGCTATTGCTTTAGTTGGATGCATGTAACAAATAATATTCTAAGTATGCTAATTAAATTAGAAATCAAACGATAAAAATAGAGCGCAACATACATCCAACCCTTTTCAACTTTTGGTATCTGCAGTCCATTTAATTATTTTCCTTTTTTCAAAACACATTCTAATTCTTTTAACTGGTAAAAAGATATATAGCCACAGATGAGCTAGCAAAACAAATGTAATGAATCTTGCTAAAATATCAATTAAAATGAAGAGTAACAGATAGGCAACAAATGATGTACCGAGATGTCTGCCTACGCAATATAATTTCACAAGGAAAAGTTGCTACTCGGTCAAACGCACTCCCAAGACTAATGAAAGCCCTGATAATGAACGTGTTTGAAGGATTAATGACATCCTTTTAAAAGCATACAAATACATAGAGGAGTCAAGAAAGAAAGTCAAAATATTCAAATATTTTACTATTTCTTTCATGGTCGGTCCTATATTAGAATTTCTTTGTCGCCATTCAAAATCAAATCCACCGAGCTCTTAATATTCTTACCATCTCCAACATCCTACCAATATAAATGTCGATGAAGCTTCACCTCAAACCCTCTCACCCACGGCATCCAATTTCTGAATATATACTCTCTACTTTGATCCAATACTTTTGCTTATTGAGCTTCTTCATGCAGATCAGGCCATCATCCGCAGCCATGAGATTGTATCATAAAATCGTGCCACAGCATAAACAAATCCAAAAAGCCGTTAAACCACCTTGCGACATCTTCATTAATCACAGAGGAATAGACACCAAAAGAACCATTTCCGGGTTGCTTTACGACCGCCTTTTTCGACTAGGCCTCAGACCTTTCTTGGACAGCAAGAACTTGCAGCCTGGTGACCGGTTATTCGACAATATAGATAAGGCAATCCATGATTGCAAAGTTGGTGTCGCCGTTTTCTCTCCACGTTACTGTGACTCTTATTTTTGCCTTCACGAATTGGCCTTGATCATGGAGACCAAGAAGAAGGTTATACCTATATTCTGTGACGTTAAACCCTCGCAGCTTCACGTCAAAGACAATGGAGGCTGCCCCGAAAATGAGCTGCAGAGATTCATTGATGCTCTAGAAGAAGCAAAATATACTGTAGGTCTCCCATTCAACACTGATAAAGGGTAAGTCTTATGGCTAAACTCTTTGAAACATACTGTAATGAAACGGGATTCAAATCTTTCTTACATGTGCTTTCATCTATATATATATATATATATTTATTTATATATATATTCATATATGCATGCAGGAATTGGTCGGAGTTCCTAACGACAACGACTGATGCGATCATGAAGAACTTGATCGAGGTGGATCAAGAGGAAATTCGCAGAACCCGAAGATATGTTTCACGCAATATTTAGCAATAATGAAGAAACTTGTTAACCACTTCACCAAAATAACTTTTAATTACTTAATAAGATGCTCCATCACATAATCGACAATGGAGATATCTTATTGTTGGTTGTTTCTAACAAAGGTGCGTTAATTTAAAATTTCGTTTTCTCACGTATAGGAAAGTGTATATCAAGAGGTGTACCGCCAAACAGCCGATGCTTGTAAATTTGCTTTCAACGAATAAGCTAGTGACGTTAAGTTGATACAATCTAGTAGATCTTGTTAATTAGCAGTCTGCATAACATACGGGTAAAGTGTAAATTACATTCTTCTATTTCTACCTTTCTGATGGATATCTTGTAATCAGATGGATAGATGACGTTGGGATCAATAAAACTGGTCAACTATTCTATTAATAGATAGAATCTGATCTTCGTACTTCGTGAAAGTTCTATGAAAAGAAAACGAAAAAAGAACGGTATCTACATGAAATATCATGCGAATGTTCTTACAAGCATAAAACAAGGTTGACTATATATGATAAGCTAACTTTTTGTTTTTTCCTTTGGGAGAAAGTAATAGAATCTAGTAAAAGAAAATCCGCAGACACCAGCGGCAGTACAACCACAGCTTGTTGGGCCAAATATGAGCCTGGTAGCAACCAACTAAGTACGAAGAGATACGATAAGCCGATTAAGCAAGCACCAAATAAGCACAAGGGAAGGATAAGCTGAGATAAGAGGGAGAGTTTCCCGTTAGAGTTCAGAGCTGCACAGAAGTAGCGAGGAATCCTTAGCCATTGTGGAGATCAGTTCCCTATATGTCCCAGATAGAGGCCAGAGTGGAATTCAGATCATAGGCAGAATATTTTGAGCTAGGAGGAATTGTTTGATCCATTGCATAGTCAAATTGGTAAAACGTTGATCTAGAGGCCTCTTGGCCTTGAAAACTCTAAAATAATAAAACTTTCTTCATAATGCCTAAATTCCAAAATTTAGTACCAGCTTGAAAATTATAAGTTCCCTCAATAAGTGAATCTGACAGAGCCGCTCCAAGCTATGAGGCTAATCTGAACTAGAGAATAGAGTTTGCATAATTCTAATGCCTTGCACCAAGAAAGAGCAGTAACTAGCTGAAATAGAGGTGACTGTTATTCACTAAAGCCAGGTTACAAAACGTTCATACTATACTAAATAAGAGAATCCCTTTAGCTTTATCAACGGTTTGTAGTTTTTATTTAATAGCTAACCACAAAATAAACGATGCATTAGAAGTGTAATTAATTTAATAGTTAACCACAAAATAGAAGAAGACTTAGAACAATAATTAAGGAACCAAACCAGTTTTCTCCTAAATGCATAAGTTCCAAGAAGCCTGGTAAACTAAGGTAGGATGTAGGAGTAAAATATTTGGAGCTATGAAGAATTCATTGGGGTTTATGTATTAATTTGAGAAGTTTAGATGAAAATCTTACAGTCTTTATGTATCTTTTCTTCTCAATTTCTTTATTTGGTGCATAAAGTAAAATGTGCGTAGGAATACTTAATTTGATCGAGAAAAGTCCACAATTAGCCTTAAAGGACCTATTGATAAGGACATCATGGACGGGTAATCATAGTAGATACCATAAAAACGATTCGAGCGAGTACTACTATATCATGTCATATTTTCATCTATTTGAACAATGCTACTTAATTTAAATTATGAAAAGATGATATAGTAAGATTTTTTTTCTCTCCAAGTTATCTAATAAACATTAATGGGACGAAAAAAAGTTTGAAGAAGAATTGGAGGAAAAGATAGAAATTTTGTATTGCTATCCTTCTCCTCTAAGGCTCAGCAAAGCCATTTCACAAAATAACAATTAGTGTCTCCTCTCGCTTCCCTCGTTGCTAATACACATACGCATGAAAGTAGAATAACTAACTACTGCCACCTCTTCAATGGAAAAATAACATAACCAATACAAATTAGTAATTAAAGCAACACACTCAAATAATTGAATGGTAAACTCAACATCTAACCTTCTATTGATCATTTCATTAGGTTGGATCTTAGATAAACTGCACTAGAGGCCTATCATTATCCTCCCCCTTTCACATTCACCTTGTGAATGGTTCTACCTCGATGGAACCTACCCTTATGTCTAAAACCTCCTCAGGCTCCATTGCCTACTTCAAATTCTCAATCATAATAGGCCAGAAAGGTTGGAAAATAACTAGATCCCCAACAACCTTATTTAGCTAATACGTGTAAAAAACATAATGAATGGATGTAGAACTTGGATGTTCAAGTTTCTAAGTTATTGTACCTATCCTAATATAGCTATTAGGATAGGTATGGTAACTTTATCATTTGCTAATATATTATGATCAAGTAACATAATATATTAATTGATCATTTGCTAAGTGAAATTTTGGAGACCAATATAGCTAGGTAGTTCCTAAAAAATGTTTGTCAAAAGGTGCATGGTATCTTCTATACTGAGATAGGTACCTTATTAAAAGAACTATACTCTATGATATATATTAAAGTAGGGTGAGTGAGGGAATACATCATTACAATGGTCTAACTTTAGAGTAAAATGAAGGCTTTTAATATTTTTATTCCTGAAGCTTGTATAATACACCAGGCACTGAATATTCTTCCTTCTAAATTTGGTATTTTTGGTTACAACATATAACTCTCAGGATGAGACTTGGCATATAAATTCCATAATTACCTATTGTGTTGTTGAGGAGGAGAAGCTGAAAAATACAATTCAAACAACTTTGATAGTAACCAAAAGGAAAATAAAGGTTAAACTCAGTAAATTTAAAGGTAAGTGTTTTAAATTTCCTCCACCTAAAGATATTAGTCAATCCGTTATAGTTAGAGGCACTATAGATGTTGTGAGGAGTATGATTATAAGATGTTTCTCCTATAAAAAGAAGTGACATAAAAAGCTAGAATGCTAGAAATACAAATTAGGAAGGAAAAGTAAGAACTATCAAGTAAGTCCTTAGCTTATATGATATATGAATCTACTATTGCTATAGCCACACTAAGGTCTTAGTGGTTAGATAGCAAAGCTTCTAAGCATGTCCATAATGTAGGAATTCATACTAGAAAGAAAACTAAATATGGAGGAAGTGAAAATTATGGTAAGGATTGATATAGAAGTAGATGCAGTTTTAGTGGAAGATTTTTTTAAACATAAGTACGCGTTTTAAACTTATATTATATGAGACTTTCTATATATAATCTTTCAGATAAAATTCTAACTATTGTGCCAACAGGCTGTGTTTAAATTTTGGACGAAGAGGGTCATCGTCTCATGATTAAAATTTTGTTATATAGTTCTCTTTTAGTGCAAAACATATCGGTTCAACCTTCTTTTCATATGGTTTTTATATAATATGTCTAACTCCTATGAGATAGATTCTTCTTTATATATTTATAAAAAGGTCACTAGTATATGACCCTTGATAAAGGAACTTATACATATTATGAAATAAGATATTGGCCATACTTTTAGAGACATAGTTGATAGATTAATTTTAGGTAACATTTTTTCAACTTTTCATTTTGATGGTCTAAAAACATGTGTTGATTATTGCAGGGGAAAGTTTATAAAAAAAAGGGGTCAACTCCCAATTTTAGACTTTTAGAAATCATATATACCAACGTATGTACATATAGAATATATAACTTAAGATATTTTCTGACATTTATTGATCATTACTTCTATAATTATTATGTTTTCTTGAAAAAGGAAAAGTATGAAGTTCTTGACAAATTCAAGATCTTTAAGACTGAGGTTGGGAACCAATTAAGAAAGTCAATCAAGATTGTTAGATTTAACCATGCAGGGAGTATATGGTAGAAATGGAGTTTCCAAACTATAAAAAGGTTTATTTATCAAATACTTAGAATCATATAAAATAGTAGCTCAGTTTACTGTATCAGGTAATCCTGAGAAAAATTGTGTGGCCAAAAAGGATAATTGTACCTTAAAGGGTATGATATGATTAATCCAGAGTAAGGCTAACCTACCATATTAGATTTGAGGTAAAGCCATAAAAAAGATTACTATATATATACCTAACAGGATCATGAGCAAGTTAGTACCAAAGACACCTTTTACATTCTAGAAGGGTGGAAACCTAGCCTCACTCATCTCTATAAATAAGGCTGCCTTGCTAAGGTGCATTTATATATCATTATGAGGATAAATTGTATTCTCATTTCACTAGTTGTTCTTTTGTAGGATATCCTAACTAGTATAGGGGATATATATTTTACTATAGAGTAGGATCTTTTTACAAGGTTGAAAGATGCTTATATTACAAGGTAAAGGTAAGCAAGGTTATCTTTTTACTTTTATATATAGATGACACCTTTATTACATCTATTTGAAGTTAAGTAGCTTTTAACTAAGCTCTTTGTATGAAGGACTTTGGTAAGGCATCTTTCATCCTTAGAATTAAGATTCACTAGGACATATCTCAAAACTTATTAAGTCTATTATAAAATACATACATTGAGCTTATGTTCCAAACGTTTGGTATGGCCAATTATAAACCTATTGTAGGAACTATCACTTAAAATGAGAGGAAATCTTTTGCAAAGTGTCCAAAGAATGATATTGAGAGAGAGGCCACAAAAAATGTCCCTTATTTTAGTGTTATCTTTCCATTTTTATTTATAGATGATATCTTTATGACATAACATAAGTTAAAGAAATTTTAACCAAGCATTTTGATATGAAAGGATATAGTAAGGCATCTTTCATCCTTAGTATTCAGATTTACCACAATAGATCTTGAAACTTATTTAGTCTCTTGTAAAAAATAAAAAAACTGAGCGTGTGTTATAAGGTTTGTTATGGCTAATTATAAAATTGTTGCAATGTCTATCACTTATGATGGGAGTTTATCTTTTGCATAATGTCTAAAGAATGATATTAAGAGAGAGGCCATAAAGATTGTCCCTTATTTTAGTGTTATCTTTATATTTTTATATGTAAATGATATCTTTCTTACATCTACATGAAGTTAAGCAACTTTTAACCAAGCATTTTGAAGTGAAGGGTTTTGGTAAGACATTTTTCATCTTTTTTATTAAAATTCACTAGGATAGATCTTAGAACTTATTAAGTCTCTTACAAAATGCACATATTGAGCGTGTGTTGCAAAAGTTTAGTTTGGATAATTCTAAACTTGTTACAATACCTATCATTTATAATGAGAGGTTATCTTTTACATAGTTTCCAAAGAATGATATTGAGAGAGAGACCATATAGAATGTTACTTATTTTGGTACAATAGGCAATTGATGTATAATTAGGTATGCACCAAATTGGACATTGCATTTGTTGTTAGACTTCTAGGCAGGTATCTAGCTAATCTAAGTATAGACCACTATAAAGTAGCTAAATGTGTTTTGAGATACCTTATAGAAGCTAAGAATTATATGTTGACATTTAAGAAGACAACAATTTAGACCTTGTTGTTTATATAGATTCAATTGTTTTGCTATGTGTTTAGATGATCAAAAGTCCCTATTGTGATATATTTTAAGTTAATAGATGGTGATTATAGAAGAGTTTTAAACAGACACTAGTGACTTGTTCAACTATGTATACATAATTTATGGTATATTATAAGGCTACTTTATAGACAATTTACATATAAAAAACTTGATCCCTAAGTTATTTGTGGTTCATTTATTTAGCTAGTCCCATTCAGTTATATTGTGATAATCTTTCTGTTGTATTATTTAGTAATAGTAATAAGAATATTATAGGGTCTAATCATCTAAAGGTCAAGTATCTAACCATAAAGGATTTAATGTAGAAGGTTACATTATAATGGATCACAATAAGACCAAGCAAATGTTAGTTGATCCAATGATTAAAGTACTCTTGGTTTTCTTTAAGAGACACATATATAATATAGACTTATTGAGGTCCTTGGACACTATTTGCTAGGAATAGTTATATTTTACTCTTGATACAATTGTATGGATTTCATATATTATGATAGTATATATATATTAATGATCATAAATTTATTCTCACTCATCCAATTTACTATACATTGTCATAATACAAGTGAAAGTCTTAAGATTTATGTTGATCTTAAATATTTTAATGGTCTTTAGGCATATATATAGATTGAACTTAATCCTATGTCTTTAGGGCATACATACAGATGTTTTACTAAATCCATGGATTGATGAGACATAGGAAGATATGAATGTTTAACTTAATATATGTTTTCACTAATGTAGTTTAACATCAAGTAAGAGGAAACAAATTTCTCTATTGCAATTTAGCGTAAAGTTCAGAAAAATTGAGACTTACAAATAGAAGAATGATACATTTTAAATTATATAGGTATCATTATAGTTTTCTGCATCAATTTTCTTGTTCATTTCAGGAAAGTATTAGATATATGAGGTTTTACTGAATTTGTGTCACATATGATATATGCATTTGATTTTTTTTCGTATTCAAAGTCTTACTAACCAAATAATGGAATTTCATTTTTTTAGATCAAATATTTTATACTAGTGTACCATTATATTAATTTTCTTAGCTACTTTTATTGTTTTCTATTTTATTATAATTTTTGTAAATAATATTTATCTAAGGGGAGAATGTTAGAATTTTAAATTCCTTTTTAAATAATTACCAATTACTAATTTTGAAAATTAAGGATAAAAATTCATTTTTGAATCACATTAAAGATAATAAAGAAATTCAATAAAGGATATGGTTAAATAAGTTAAGTTTATTGAAAAAAATGAGTCTTTATTAGTATAGGCTATTTATTTATTGGGTCTGTAATGAGGAGTGATAAATACATATTTGATCATATTTATACACCTATATTTGATGTATTTTGCTTGATATTTTATACTTCTATTGTATATTTGTACTTAATTAGCTCTAAGTGTATTTATAGGTTATAATGTCCTTCATGGACTAAAAGAAGAAGAATTTGAAGGAAAACGTAACATAAAATGAAGTTGAACCAAATAAGGGATACATAGTTGTGGTTATGGCTATGTACGTCTCACAGCTTATATAGAATTGCAAATTCTAGAGATTTTGAGATATACACAATTTAGTGTATGCCCGTGTATCAAAAGGTTCAGGAGCGATATTGGTCCACAGACATGGAAAATGTGAAGAAATCATCAACAGATCCAATAGATTACAATATTGAACCTATACCTTGTAAGAACATTCGATTCAAGAGAATGGGAGATTTAGAATTATGAAATCTTTGTTTTCTATTTATTTTTCTTCCTGTTATTATTTGATTTCATTTTTTATCATGACTTACTAAACTTCTTTAATGTCTAGGTGGGATAAACCTTAGTTTGTGCAAAAACATGTTTTGATTTTTTTGTTTAATGCAATTGTTTTTATTGATGTATTATGATTCAATTACGTGTTCTTGAATATCAGTACATAATTTGATTTCATATAATGGAGATTGAGAAATTCTGTATATGAATAGATCTACTATAGCTAAAAAGAGTTGATTGCAAACCTAAAGATAAGTCAACATAAATATTCTAAATTAGGGTTAAACCTAAAAGAGAAATTCATAAATTGGTAAAGCAATATTAGAATCTTTAACTTGAATAATTTCAGTTGATAAACCTAAGATTAGTTGTTTCTAGTCTTAAGTGAGTTATTAGTATATGATAGGAATTTTCATTGTCTAATATTCAATTAAAATTACATAATAAAAGGTTAATTATTCAATGGTTTTAGGAAAATTCCTTACCTAAACACTAAGGCTACGTTTGGATCTGCGGTGCGATGGGGATAAGTATTTATTCACCGCTGTTTTCAAACGTAGTCACATGTTTGGATCTGCGGTGAACAACCAAAGGTTGGAGAAATAATTGATGCTACCGTAAAAATGAATAAGCAGAAAGAGGGTTGCGGTAGAAAACTATTTATGTGGTAGAAATTTTACTCTCCATTAATAACCTTCACTACAAGTATTATTTTCTATTATACTCTTAATTAATATGACTAATAGTATATTTTTATGAGATATTTTGTTTACTAAATTTATTTTATTTATATTTTATTATTTTAATTTAATATTTTAATATTCATAATTTTAAATTTATATGACTAATAATATACTTTTTAATTATTTATACAACAATTAATAATTTATTAAATCAATGAAATTTTTAGTCATTTTATTTCTTTTCAGTAACCACAACCGCATTTGCCAAACACCTATTTTCACGTTTCAACAGTTACCAAAATAGCAATCCTAAACACATAAGTACTTACGATTTTAGCAGGTTGATTTCAGCAGGTTGTTAAGAGCAACCGCTACCCCAAACCAAGCCTAATTCTTGATGTTGATTGTTTTTTAAACGATTTATTCTCTGCTCATTATTTTTTCCCACTTTATTTTGATTTTTAAGTATTATTTTTAATTAAAAACCAAAATCCAATTCGTAGGCTAGATAATAGAAGAAAAGTAATTACTAGTAATCTTTTTTTTTAGAATCAACCCGTACTTGTTTATATTAGATACAGTTACGTCGTGCACCAGCGGTTAATTTAATATTGACTAACTAAACTTAAATAATCAAGGAGGTTTGATAAAGTTCCTATATATAGTTAATAAGGCCTCTTGCTACCTATTTAAGTAAATTCGTGTCCGTATAAATTCTCTGACTTGTTAAGAGATCTATGAATTAAGAAAGCCAAAAAAAGACAATAAAATCAAAATATAAAACTTTTATAGAGGTTGTTTGAAAGTTTTAATAGCTTGTTCATTCATCGCGGGGCTTGTTCAAGTTGATCATCATATTCATTGTCAAATGTACAGAAAACATGTAATTTTTCTCATTATTTTTGTTTATACAAATTCATTGTTAATTCTATTTTAGTAATTAAGGTTCATGTCATATCTAATACAAAATGCTAGTTTCACATTGACCTAACTCTTAAACAGAATAGTAGTAATTAATAGAAACTAGGAATTAGGATGCTAATAGCAATCATACTTGTTATTTAATACAAGCTTATGAGTACCATTTCGAAGGATAAAAAATGATACTTAAGATAGGAAAATCCCGGTGCATGCATCATATACACGTAGTATGAAAAACAAAAAAATTATTTCGGGACTTTTCCTAATTCACATATATGTTCATAACACATATATATGTATAGGAATTCATGGCATTTACACAAATCAATCATTTATATAATAACCATGTACCTTCTACGTAGTCTCTTTCGTTCTTCGATCTTCTATGTGTCGGGTTGTCACAAACCATAATGACCAAAACAAATTGTCTCCAGTGGTATCCACGCAAAGATTGGAGAAACTAACCGAATCAAAATCTTTGATCCAAAAATGGTTAGAACAAAGAAAAGAGTGCTAGATCTCTTCTTTGTTCTATGGAGAGAAAATCGTGAAAGAGAATGAAGAGGAAGAAGATGAGAAAGATGGTGAGAAAAATGGTAAGAATCGTGAAGAAGATTGCTTACTTCTTTGTTCTTACAATTATCATCTTCTTTCTTACTTTTTGTTTTTGTCTTTTTGTCATTTAAAGACAATAAATGCATATCTTTTAAAGAAGCCTCTCTTCTTTTTCCACATTTCACCATATCTTATATATATATATATATATATCACTGAGGTTGGTCCTGCTAGGTCCCGGGCGTGGAAAAAACACCAGAGACCTGTTTCAGCAATATCGACGTCGTGATCTCATCAGGATCCATTTAGTTCTATTGCTTTCCATATAATAGATCTCTATCCAAAACCATTTTACGAATCCTCCGAGTCACTCTTACAGGTGTGATCTATAAGGTTCCCGATTATGTTAGCCACTTAGATTAACACTTAATCCAAGTAAGTCATGACCTCTAGTTAACCAAAAAGTAAGTGCTTTAATGAACGAACCCGTTCTTGGCACGAACCATCTCACGAACCCTCCCATAGATAATTACTATACAATTCATCCTTTCACCATGCTATACCTTACTTGGTTATGAGTATGAGCAAAATGTCAACTCTCACTAGACTGACTACGTCAAATCTAGCCTAATAGATATCAGTTCTCGTTCTAGGACTCATTACTCTATATGTCAATGAAGACATTCTTCATGACATATATACTCTGGCTAGAGATTTCTAAGTAATGACCCCGACAAGAGGCCTGTTATCATATAAGTGGTGAATCCTCTATTGGCTACTCAATTACCTTTAAATACCTTAAGTTTTACCCAATCAGCACCCTATGAGTGACCTCTGCAAGGCAACAAGGAATGGAATCAAAGTATAGAATCAGTATCCAAGATATCCTTAAGTTCTTCAAGTCTAAGGGTACTTGCACGATTGTTATGATGAGATTATCACATACATTATAATAGGACCTACCTGTGATGATCTCATGGTAGGTCATCCAGTGTACTTACTACATCTAGTGAGCATCAAAATCTCAACTCTATACATCTCATGTTTACAGTTTCTGAGATCCACAGCTTGATCAAATCAAGGAGTTTTATATGTGCTAGTCTATCCAGATTAACAATGTCCAGTCTCATTAATCATA
>JAOTJB010000002.1:25326965-25340649 GCA_027123815.1 Erythroxylum minutifolium
ATCTGATTTAACCTGTAACCATGGTTACAAACTCAATCCCTTTGTAACACGATATCAATATTAATCATAAGGCATGGTACATGTCAACCTTTGATTAATCATAGTTTCTTGATTCGGAAGTTGTCTAACTATAAAAAATGACATTGATGACTCCTTATCAATTCATTTGAGCACGACCATGCATTTCTTTAGTCAAACTTGTCAAGAAGCCCAAATGATATCTCTCTCATTTAAGAGAGGTACAAATCCCATCTATGTTATTCACATCCCTTTGCACGATTCATTTAATGTCCAACATAAGACTACGTGTTATCCGGTTAAAGATAACTTAGTCTAATATCAAAACAATGAATTCCTCATATAGGGAACTATGATAACTTTAGGTCAAAGGAATAAAGTCAAACCATATTGAGAATCACTAATGACATTAAACCAGGTAGTGTTCTCTCTGTGGGTCGGTCCAATATATGATCTCTAACATTTATTTATATACCTGATTTGATAACTCATATCTATGATCAGTAAAATGTAATCATCAATCAGAACATATACTAGTCTTAATTCATTATTGTTCTACCAATAATGATCGACCAGGGACAGTTTAGAATAGTTTTATAATGCTTATGGTTTTACTATTAAGTCACATACTTAATGACATAAGCTTAATACTATTCATGGAAAGTAAATCACATTGCATAAACAACACACATGCATATATACAAGAATACCTCATAATATATAAATAATAAGTCAGAATGTCAGTATAAAAGTCACATATGACCATTGGCCCAGGGCACATCACTAGTATTTACAACACAAAATTAAGATATGACTCTACCGACCTCTTCATCCACACATCATCATCTTTCAAACTTCATTGTTCATAATCAATCCTCTCTAAAATTTTATCATCAAAATTGATTCTTACTAAATAATTCATGTATAACATCAACTCAAAAAATTAAAAAATGATCACTTTATTAATATTGTTACCCCCATGTTAACACAAAAATCAATTTCATGATCAATTACAAATCTCAAATTTTTCATCATGCAAGTTCTATTTAACAATACCCATAAAGATTAAAACATAACTCACTTGATAAAAAGTTCAAACTATTCAAGTCACATTTAACCCTAACTTTCCATACAAACCACGTACATCATCATTCAAGGAGGTAGGTTTGGGTCTTTAGTGAGAATGGAAGAGAGAATAATACGAGAGAAGCAAGTGAAAGATGAGAAGGTTAGGTTCCACGTGAATGGAGATTATTAAGTCAAAATTGTGAAAGAGGGGAAGAAGAAGAGAAAGCCACAAAGAGAAGAAGAGAAAGCAAGAAACAAAACAATAAAATGGTTTTTCAATGTTAAAACAATTATGGGATAAAGACATAGTTTGGCAAGTAGCACTTGTCACTTGCCACACGTCCAATCCCTATAGATTTGAACTAGGTTCTCTCATTTAACTAGTCCAATTAACTCCAATTTCTACTCCAATTGTCTCTAAATTTCAATGACATATGTCATTAAATTCAATTGTCATTTATAAAAATTTACACTACCATTTAACTCTTATTTCTATTACCATTTATTAAACGTCTTGCCACTTGGCATTTTTCCTAGTCCAAAAATACCCAAATTTTTAGAAATTTCCAAATTTTCACCAAAAATGCTAAATCAATTCTAATATGCACCAATGAAATTTTCAATATATATAAGCCACAATTCATATTTAAAATCACATTTATAAATCAATTATACCCAAAAAAATGTCAATGAATATATGCACAATCATCTTACTACGTTCAAACATTAATATTTACCTTTGTATGTATGTTATATTATGCATGAGCATGAAATGCACTTGCTAAATTCTCAATAATCTCTTATGTACATTATCCTAGGGTTCTAACCCTTATTATGGGATAATGGAACGTTACAACACAACTATCAGTGAACAACTCATACACCTATGGATTATCGAGGTTAAATATTAAAACTTACACATATCAAAAAACAAAGATCAGCTATTCTGTTAATCGTGAGATTTCATGTTCGGTAACTCAATTTAATTAGGGTTCATGAATTAAGGCTTATGATCACAACTTAAGAGAGACTAATTCACCCCTTGAAAGTCTAGAACCGACACTATATTAACATAAAAATGACTAAATTAGCATTGATAATATGATAAATCTCCTTTCTCATAATTTTTTATTTGATATCATTTGTCAATTGGTGATGCTCAATTTCATTTTCTTGCATTAATTTAGAATTCTCATTTCAATCACTCCATATTCGATTGTTTACTTTTCTGTTTAGTTTTCATTTTTATTTTAATTACATTTTTAGGCCTTAAATTAATTAGAATTCTATTAGTTCATTAATTCCTTATAGGATCGACACCTAATATACTACGCTACGGCCCATGTGTTTGTGAAAATATTGAGGGTTTTAGCGTCATTGCTGAGAAATTAGTTTAGGAATTTTTGAATTCCTTTATTTTAAGGAATTATTACCCCTTCTTATGATTGTGGTATGTAATCACACAAAATTTAAAAAAAGAAAAAGAAGGAAGTTTGGGCGTAAAATAGAAGACACATCAATTTTGACATCACAAGGCAACTATAAGGAATCTATAAAGTTAAATGCCAAGAAGAGGTAGAAAAATGATGATGGAGAAAATATATCATAGGGAGCAAAGGAACCTTACAAACTTCAATGAGGCACAATTTGGTTAGGAAAGTAATCATCCTTATTGAAACACTTACAATTCGAGGTGGCAGAACCATCTAGATTTCTTTTGGTCTAATAATGAAAAAACTAAAATGGGAATTTAAGACTTGCTAGGATTTTAACAAGATGAGTCCAGTTTAAAGGACTTTAAATTGGACAAGATCATGGACAAGCTTATGAGCATGGAAGAGGCCCAGAAGAGATTAAAAGGGAAGTTTGAGTAATTAACGGAAGATCCTACCTTTTTTATTCATAAACTAGAGATTTAAATGAGCCAGCTTTGTAGGGAATTCCATAAGAGAAGAGTGGAAAATTTTCTGAGCAATATGAAAGTAGATCCAAGAGAGAAATGTAATGCTATCACACTTAGGAGTGGGAAATGGCTAAAAGAACTGTTGGAAAGACAAACTAATACCTACTTTGTAGAAGACCAAGAGAAGAAGAAAATGAATGAAGATAAGAATGAGGAACCTTCATACATATCTCCTCCACCTTATGCACCGAAGATACCATTCAAAAAGGCCTCAGAAGAATGAGTTAGATCTACCATTTGCAAAGTTTGTGGAGATAAAGAAATGGAAAAATTACTTATCTTTTATGGAAGTGTTGAAATGTAGGCCATGTATGCAAAGTCCCTTAAAGACGTACAATAAGCCAAATGAAATTGGGATGATAATGAAAAGGTATCCATGACGGAAAACTTCAGCTTCTTAATTACCAACTATATGCCCTCATAGTTGACAGATCCATAAAGCTTTACAATACCTTGTGTAGTTATTAATTTAAAGATTTAAAATGTTTATGTGACTTAGGCGTAAGTATAAACCTTATGCCTTTTTTGATTTTTAGGAAAATGGGGCTAAAAGATGTGAAGTAAGCATTTATGCGTATTTAGTTAGCAGATTAATTGATAACGAAACCGTTTAGCGTGGTGAAGGATGCACCTATAAAAGTGGACATCATTATTGTGGATTCTGCCATGCTAGACTTCCAATAGGATCAAAAATTTCAGTTAATTCTTAGTATACCTTTTTTACCATCGGAAAATCTTTGGGAGCTGTCTATGAAGACAACCTCATCCTTCGAATTGGAGATGAACAAATGAAATTTAGCATGAATAAGGTATTAAAGAATCAAAAGGAATGTAGTTCATTCATGAGGATTGATGAAGTCAAATCTTTAAAGATGGAAAGGAGGAAGAATAAAAGATAACAAAGATTAGGTTTGAAGCATAAGTTAAAGAGGAAGAGAATGAAGAACAAAAGATACAGAAAATAAAGGTTGAAGAAGAAACAAAAGTCTTTTTTCATGAAATGAAAGAAGAAGAGTAGATGATTCAATAGAACAAGAATAACTCACACTTTTATAGGAAAAATTGCTGGATTCAATAGAAGATTCAGGTGTTTTTTTATTACTTTTTTATTGACGCTTTGTTAGTAAAAATGACTTTACTGAACTTAATTGGTTTTCTTAATTTTATCAATATTGTCTTTTTGATTATCTTCTAACATATAGCTTATTTACAAACTACAAAGTTAAATTTGGGCTATAAGACTGGAAGCAAGCTACCTATAAATCATCCGTTGACTTTCGAAGGATGCAAGTCAAGCTAATGACCATAACTTAGCACATTTGATAGTTTGGTTGAAATTGTTGTGTAGTTAGATTTGTTTTAAATTCTAAAAAAAGTTTTTAATTATTAGGAGTGGTTTGGATTGCTAACTTTCTAATTCCTTTTAAAGAAATTATAAGATAGGGCAATAATAGTGGACATCAAGCATGTAAGGCCCTAAATTGTACCCTAGTTAGAATGTTACATGTTCATAAAAGTATATGTATGATAGGTGTTAAAAATTGTGATATGATTAAAAATTGCACATGTTTTGAAATTTGAATCATACTTTAAGTTGGAATTAATTAATACCATTATAGAATTGAGGTATTAAAATGTATTTTAAGACTAAAAAAATTATTAAGTGGAAAGACAATTTGGTACACGAAAATTAGTATGACTATGCCTATAATTAAGTGACACTTGGCATAGTTAAATGAATGATAAATGGACTAGTAATTAATAGAAAAATGGATCAATTATTATATGACAAGTGGACCAAGTTTGGAGTGACATTTGGACTAGTCATTTAATGACACATGGCAACATTTATTAAGTAACAAGTGGCCTAATAGAAGCCTATGAGTTATTGACAATTGGCATAGCTAATGCAATAACATTTGACATCATTGGTTGAGTGACAAGTGGACCAATCTTGGATTGACATGTTGACTAATCATTTAATGACAAATGACAGGATTCATTAAGAAACAAATGGCCTAATTGATTTGTGACTTATGGTAGCTTAAAGGGGGGGAACAAATGTGACAAATGCTTTGGTCACATGTGCTCCTCGAAGATAAGGACACCTAGCAACTTAGGTGTCAAACTTGCTAGAAATTTTTGCAACCTTCATGGAAACCTCTCCACCAAAACTATCCCTCTCCTTCAGCTCTAAAATTTTGCCAAAAATTCATGCATTATCACTCCAAATTCTTAGCCAAATATTGCTTTAAGAAAGTAGATTGTGTTATGCTCTATGCGGTCTTCTTGGTGCTAAAATTTGCACCTTGATTTTACACTTGTGTTGGTTGCTTGAAAGGTTTGGAATAGCTGGTTCTTTGGAGTTGAATTTGAAGTTAAAGAGGTAAGGGAATTCTTAACTTGATAGCTTGTATTAATATAAGTTGTATGATACTTGAATTAGAATGGAATATGTGTTAAGATGATGAGAAATTAATGCTAGAAAAATGATGGTTTGGTTTTGACGTGTGGAAGAGATTTATTTGTAAGTTAGTTAATGAATGATTTTTTAATTGATTATGGATATGAAATTGATGTGGAATTGAGGCATGAATATGGTGGAATTGAAGTGGAATTAATGAACTATGGTGAAGGGGTGTTGGAGGTGTATGACAGTTGTAGTAGTTCCACTGAATAGACATCGATATGTTAGCCATAACTTGACCTGTAGATATCCAAATGTGGTGATTTTAACTATATATTAAACTACACACATGTGTATACAATTGTCATGATGGAATCGAATTTCATTTCTATCTCTAAGAGTTTTGAAATTTGTCTTGAAGTTGAATACTGGTTGTTATCCCTAATTGAGAATAGTCTATAGTATTTTGAGTATAACACTAGAAATACTAAACCAAATTACATTAATTTTATTTCTTTAGTAACTTAAGATATAGAGGAACAGTTTTTTTGAAGAAATTATTGCCCAAAAACCTCACTTTCTATGTCAAAATGGCCATAAAATTAACCTGAAACCTGTCCTGAGAAAATCTAGAAAAAGGTTAGGAAGGTGAAAAACTTGGTTTTGTGCAATTGTTGACATATATAAGGTTAGGGCTTTTTAACAATGGTTTAATTAAAATTAACTGAGATTAAAAATGAACCTAGATGATGTTAGATTAATGGAGTAAATGGTAATTGAGTTCGGATGATGTTAGATTAATGGAGTAAATGGTAATTGAGTTTTGTTTATTAATGTAGATAATTACTTAAGGAATGTGAGGTTAATTAATAATGTGTCTAATGTTGAAAAGAATGATGTGTTTAAAGATGAATGTATTTTGATGAATACCAATCTGTTTCAAAAGGCTTATGTGATACGAATTGAATATGATTATTTACAAATTGGAACTTTGTGTCATAATACGGAATGGGAAGTACATAATGCCTTTAATGGTTCATTATTACAAATGTTTATGCTTATAAGGTATGATTAGTTGGATGTGCATATATATATGTTGAATTTGAGGAAACTGGAATATAGACATAACATCTTTTTCTTATGATTGTGAAACTTGAAATGGATTGTTTTAAAACTGTTAAGTCCTAGTCGTGAGTAAATAGGCATGCCTGGAAAGGTTTGTAGCTGCTTCTAGACACATTTAAGGTGTCGACACTTCAGTGTCTCCCAATAATGACACTTTGGTGTCTGAGACATAAGTCTCTCCTGATATTAACACTTCAGTGTCTCCTAATAAGGACACTTCAGTGTCGAGACATAAATCTCTCCTGTTTTGTGACACTAATAGATATCTCATATTTTGGTCTCGTTACCCACTTCTATAAAAAGGATTAGCAGGCTAATTGGTTTTATGTTCTGATAAATATTCAATTTTGATATAAGCTAAGTTCAATTCTGATACTACTAAATGTTGTTCTGATATAAGCAAGATTTATTTAGATACTTTAAAGTTCTATTTTATGATTCCGATATTCTGTTCGAATATTTATGAACATTTGAAAGATTAAAGTTTTTTATGAGATTTGTTAAGATCCAGTGCATGAATATGCTAGATGACTGTTAGAGATAGTCACTAATTTATATGTTGTTTAGTTATTCCCCACTAAGCTATATTCTTAACAAGGTGGTTTTACCCCCATATAGGTTATGATAAGAAGACTTAAGACTAGGAAATAGACAACTGTAGTGGCCAAGAAGATTGTGTTTTATTCTGGAAATATTTAGTTTATTTTGAGTTATTCTTTAATGTAATGAGATATGTTGTAGTTTATGTTTTGTTTAATGGCTTGTAAAAACCTTAATAAAATTTGGATTTGGATTTAAGGCTTGTATGTCATCAGTATTATATGTATGTCATGTTCAGAATATGACCCAACCAACGATGAATGAAATGTATACTCCTTGAGTTTCTAGAAATGCTTCAATACGTATTGGATTACTTTGGTTCTGTTTTATGTAGCATCTGGATATCCTCCCAAGGGGTATATGGGTGTTACAAAGTGCATTTTGTTTCAGACTCTAAAGCCATCACTACCTCAATCACCATAATGAATTCTTATGCTCTAACCCTTGTCTTTTTATTTCATTTTTATATTATTTAGTTTTATTCCTACCTTATGTGTTTTTGTTTTTTTGTGTTCTCCTCACATTGAGGACAATGTGCTATTCAAGTGTACGGAGGTGTATACATTATTATTTTTTATATTGAATGTGAAATTTGCTTACCCTATGCTAGTTTTGTTTGGCATTTCATAATGATATTTGTGTGAATGTGTCAATGGCTACGACTTAACGGAATCAGTTTAGCTTTGAACATAATATTTTAGGTTGTAAAGATTTATTAGCATGTGAAATTCATGTCTTAGGGATCTTTGGTTAGGTATGCATGTTAATTAGGATATGATGTTAATTCATTCACCCTAGGAATTTGCTACATACTTTTATAATTTTAGGTCAACTGAATAAGTAGCATCGTTAGTATCCTTTAATGCGAATGATTAGCTAAAGAAATAAGTTAGGAAATAATTTTTTTAAATGTGTTTTTGTTTAATAAATAACTATTCCGCTAACCCTTTTTTTAACAAATCGTGTTATGAATATAGCTAGTAGCTAGTTGAGAGTGTGATATAATTGAGTAACTAGGGGACATTCATCACAAATGTTTGCCTTTGCGTCAAAATGCTATAATCACATTCCAACCAAGTCATTTAATAAATAATGACCTATTTGAATAACAAGTGAAAATTTATCACAAATGTTTGCCTTCACGTCAAAAGGTTAGGTTCATGTTAATGAAAATTGATAAAAATAGTACGTTATTTAATAAATCCTACTAATCTTTGTGAATAACATGACTTCTCATAAAAACCTACTTAAGGATAGTTACAATTTTAATTGACTAACTAATTATCAATGTGTATGAGTAAGTGATAGGAGTGAATGAATTTGACATTAAGCCTTGATTAGTATGTCTATTTAGTTTGAAGTATTTAGACACAAATTTCATAGGTTAATAAGTTAGAATAACATAAAGGATTGGTTTGTAATTAAATTTGTTTCACGAAGCTCAATGCCATTGTACCATTATTACATATATGTGTGTTGTTTGGTGTGTTTGTTTTCTTTTTTGTTTTGTTTTTACTTGAGAACAAGCAAAAGTTTAAGTGTGGGATGTTGATAGTTGTAGGTTGTATGATGTTTTAATAGGCATTCTAGTATGTTTTTAGTTGTTAATTAATTAATTCATGCAAGTTTAGGTTTAGAATTGTGTTTACTGGTTAGATATTTACATTTTAAGTGTTATGTGGGATAAAGCATACTATTAAACTTTAATTTTGTATTTTTATGGTGCCTTGATGTGTTTCTTAATGTTTGAAATCGGATATTGAAGAACGAAGAAGATTTAGAGGAAGCCTAGCAGAGGACCCAAGGCCATGATCACGTGATAGAGACCCTTTCAGTAGGCCACAAGTATGACAGAGATCATTTCAGCAGGCCACGATCATTACCTGGGGGGCCACAGTCATGGCCTACACGAGGACAAACATGGACCAACCTTTTGAACTTAATTTTTTGCAGGTTATTTTGAACTTTTAGGCCCAAGTAAAACCTAGTTTTTACCCTAATTAGAAAAGAATACATAAGAGATGAGAAATGATCTATAAAGGGAGCCTCTATTTGCCACTTTGGGAAAATGCTGAGGATAAGGAAGAAGGAAGAGAGAATAAGAGAAAGAAGAAGGTGGAGCTTTAGCTGCTTCAACCTCCAATCCTCCAATATTTTCTTCTTTTCATCTTTTATTTCATTTATTTGATGTATGAGATGGAATTGATGATGATGAATCTTGGGTTAAAGATGTTCTAACTTCTTTTAGGGATTTATACATGATTTAATGTTAATCTAGTTTCTTTTGTGTTAATGATGTTGGGTGTTATGATTATTTGTTGTAATTGCATGCCTCGATAATAAATCAAGAGAGTGAACCAAATGCAAAATAGATCAGTTGGTTAGTGAGAGTTAAACAATTTAATATACCATGAAAATAATCAAATCAGTAATTATACGGAGAGAGTTCTCAGGTGAGGACCCGATTATTTATTGGAATGCTTAAGAACTAATTAGTTTATGGGCTATTCTATTAATCAAGAGATTATATGTTTGGTAGCTTAATTTAATTATCCATAAATTAGAGCTTGGTGATTATAACTTGAGAGAGACTAATCCACCCTTCGAAAGTCTAGAATGGACAATGCATTAAAACAAAAGTGACTAAGTTAGCATTAATGATGTGATAAATCCCCTTTCTCATAATTTGTTAATCTTCCTTTCTTCAATTTCAATCGTCAATTGGTGGTGCTCAAATTTGATTTCTTGCATAATTTAGAATTCTCATTTCAATCACTCCATATGTTTTTTTACTTTTCCGTTTAGTTTTATTTTCATTTCAATTACATTTTTAGGCCTTAAACGAATTAGATTTGATTAATTCACTAATTGCTCGTGGGATCAACACCTTATATACTACACTACAACCCGTGCACTTGTAGAAATATTGAGGGTTTTATAAATTGTAAAACTTGCTCAACATAAGCCTTGAAGCCTTGATTAATAATCTTAAAATAATAAGTTTTACATTTGTGTGCATTTAACTAGAACTTGCCCGAATTCATCAAAATAATAAAAAGATTTAATGAAATTTGTAGCCTAGTGGAAGTTACAATACTATTTACATATGATCAGAAACTAGGAGCTAAGAGCTAAGTTAAAAGTGTGGAAATCTAAAGCTAGAACCAATTAGGAAGGAGGAAGAGTAGATAACACTAAAAATCAAGAAGTTGTAGTCTAAAATGGCATATTTAAGCTATAACTTCCACTAAAAACTTAATAGAATAAGTAGCTTACATTAACGGAACTATTTATACTATGGCTTTAATGTCTATTGCCCTTTCTTATTGATGAGGAAAAAGTTGAGCCTAGTAAAATGAATGAAAACAAAGGCATTTATCTTGTTTCATTTTACTTGAATTAAAATGGAAATACTGATCCTCCAACTGAGACTAACGTCTTGAACCAAAAATAAGAGCTGTAGATGAAGCCTCCTTAGGTGTCTGACAAAAATGTACTTGGAAGCAACTTGCTCCAAAATTCCATCAATACTCCAAGCAACAATAGAAATAAGACTTTTTGGAAAACTAGAAAGAAAAAAGTTGATAACTCTCTAGCTTAATGAATTTTGTCTTATGGAATGTTAGAGGCCTAAACATCTTAAAATAAAAAATAGGTCCTTAAGAATTTCCTCATTAAAATGCAACCTCATTTTATTAGTTTAGTAGAAACCAAAATAAAGGAAGATCATTTGTCAAAGAACCTAAAATTTTTTGGAAAATATTGGACCACTCTAATTAATCACAAATATACATTACAATTGTAGGATCCTAATATCTTTTGATCCTTTTATATTTCAGCTATAGAGTTGGCATTGATCTAATTATTTTATACATAATAAGATGAGGGTTATTAACCTTCTCTCCACATTAATGTCATCTTTGTAGCAAACCTTGAATTTCAGGGGAAGAAGTTTTGATTTGACTTAAAGGCATTACTTAGAAATCGCAATATCCCTTAGATCCTTGGTGGTGACTTTAGTTGCATATTATACTCTTTTAGCATATAGAGATCTAAAGTGAAGCTAAACCATAAAAATAAATTATCTTTTTAAACTTTCTAGGGATCTAAAACTATTAGATCTTAGTCAATCTAACAAATTCTTCACCTGGAACAATAGGTAATCAGGTAGCTAATTCATCTGAAAAAAATCTAGATAGGTTCTTGGAAAAGTCTGTATGGATATCTTTATATCCTTAAAATTTTACTAATTGCCATAACTATCTTACCTTAGACCATACACCCATTTTCATTCTAACTAAGGTTTCTATAATCAAAAGAAGAAGCCCATTCAGGTTCTTATTCCACTTTAACTCACCCTAAATTAACTGAAGCTATTTAAAATGGCTTCAAAGTGGATATGGTTGGGTCACAAGTCTTCATCTATACCAAAAAAAAACCCATCAAGCATTAATTGTAGTAACCCATTCTTATACTTAAGAATTTAACTGTTAGATTGAGTCATCATATGAGAATTCAGGAAGTACATTTCATTTACATACACCACATTTGCATATACACATGAATCATGATCTAGGGACATTATAAAGATCTTTCATACCCTGGGATATATCATTTTGTGCAATATCCTACTTTTATTATATGCTTAGGATTCAACCCTTGATTAAGTATTACATATACATGCATAATATTATCATTCATACACGAATTGATATTTGTACACATTATAAGTAAGCATATGCACTCATTTGATATGTCCCGAGGTACGAAAAGTGTTAAGTGAACATGATGTGAATTGTGATTTGGTATGTCTTGAATTTTGGTAGGTTTGAATTTGAATTAGTAATTTGCAATTAAATCTTATGTATTGGGAAGTTGATGAATTAAAATGTACATTTGGATTAGAAAAAATGCCAAGATGTAGGATAAATTGATACATGAAAAAAAGGTGATTAACCCTAAAATTGAGTGATATTTGACATAGTTAAATGTGTGACAATTGGATCAATTAGTACGTGATAAGTGGACCAATCTTGGACATGTGGAGTGATTAGTAGGATACAAATGGCTACTAAACGTTAGGCATAGTGGGAGCATCTTGATTAGGCAAATGTAATACATGCCTCAAGAGAAACATTGACATTAGAAGGTGACACCTAGCATGTGATGTAGCAAGTTTTTGCAGCTGACTTTTGCTGCTTCTTTCCTTTTTTCTCTTCATCGAAATAGCTCCTTCTTTTCTTTGTGATTTTTTTTGTGCCCTAGCTAAGTTTCTACACTAAAACCATAGGTATATCCTACACCAAATAACGTAGAAACCTGTTCAAAGTTGTCTTCACCTTGCTGTCCAAAAAAACCAGCTCACTTTCACAATGGAATTATGTAGATTTTTTCTTACTTGGGAGGATTAGTTAAGTAACAATCTAATTTTTATGGCATGTCAAATGATAGAAGAATGATGCTTGAATTGGAATGAAATATATGTGATATTGATGAAGATATGTGTTGGCAAATGTTGAACTTGGAAGTTTTTCTATTTTGTTTTCGGTATATGGAAACCATGGAGTATAGGGCATTATATAGATGAATTGTAATGGAATTTAATATATAAAGAAGGTGGATTTATGCCAAAGAAAGTTGTTAAATTAGTGTTGTTGAATTGGGAAACAATTAGACCTATATGCATGATAATGTAAGATAGATTTCTGGTTTGATTTCTAATGCACGAAAGACTAGGATTTGTTAGCTATTAATTGAATAATTTTGAAGTGTAATTGGAGAAGTTATTAATAAGGAATTGGAGTATTATTTAGGAATAATAGAGGTATAATGATGAACTATAAAGAGGATGTTTTAACATTGGTATAAACAGTAAAAAGAACCTGGAAAATTATAGTTGTAGGTTGAAATTCTAATTTCAATTTCATCTTCCTCTTTCAACATCTTTTACATATCTTTAGGGCATGAATTTGAAGAAACTCAAACAATGAAAGTTGTAGATATAGATCTTAGCTTGACCTCTATAAAAGTGGCTTGATTAAATATTGACTAGAGCTTAAGTTATGCTTGTTTTCTTAATATTGCTTGTGACAGACCCTTGTACAGGAACCTTATATTAATTCCTAATTTTTGGGGACTTTAGAGCTCGAATTAGTCAAAGTATAAGACATGAAAAATGATTATTGATGTCTTATTAACACTTTTGTGAAATATTTTTGTCAGAATATATCTTGATAAGTTTATGTAGTTAATTGAAGTCATAGCTGAAAGGTCTATTAGCTGGTATATCTTAAAGATATGGCTCAAAGGTCTATCAGCTAGCATATGAGGAGTTGCAGTTGTTTTTATGTAGTTTACTTATATCATATAGAACTTGTGTATAAAAGGCAGTAAACTTTCAAACATTTTGGTGATGTACATATGTTAGACCCTGAAACTTTTCTTAGAAAATTTCGAGCAGTACATGAGAAGTGTGGATAGGTTCATGTTTTGCTTTGGTGATT